>SSNP01000090.1:863810-975608 GCA_006937955.1 Pachypanchax playfairii
TACAGCATTTTCTGATAAACATCTACGGTAGGTAAAGTTTCTATCTGGAGCGGTGAGGTCCATCATTGTAAATTCAAAGGTTATTAAAAAATGATCAGACAAGACAGGGTTGTGAGGAAACACTATCAGCTGTTCAATCTCTACACCATAAGTCAGAACAAGATCAAGAGTATGATGACAGTAGTGAGTTGGTCTGTTTACATTCTGAGAGAAACCAACTGAATCCAAAAGATCATTAAAAGCTATATTCAAACTATCACTTTCAACATCAACATGAATATTGAAATCTCCCACTATAATGACTTTATCAGATTTCAATAATAGTTCTGATAAAAAGACTGAAAATTCAGACAAGAACTCAGAATAAGCACCTGGTGGACGATATACAACAACAAGTAAAATAGGTTCCTCTGATTTCCAATTTGGGTGAGAAATACTGAGGGTCATAAATTCAAAAGAATTATAACTAATAACTGGTCTAGAGCTAATCAATAGACCTGACTGGAAAATAGCTGCTACTCCTCCTCCTCGACCTGTTGCTCGAGGAACATGAAGATTAAGGTAGTTAGAAGGAGTTGATTCATTAATACTAACATGATCCTCCTGCTGCAGCCAGGTTTCCGTAAGACAAAATAGATCAATATGATGATCAATTATCAGATCATTAACTAACAGAGATTTAGATGAAAGAGATCTAACATTCAGTAAACCACATCTAATGGTTTTATTTACAGGTTTTATATTAGTAACTGTATTTATTTTAATAAGATTTTTATTATTTATTTTTCTAGAACAAAATATTTGTTTATTTAATTTGAACCGTGGTTGAGCAGACACCGTCTCTATAGGAAAGTGGGAGGGTAACGACAGAGAAGCTGCAGAGAGGTGTGTAAGACTACAACTCTGCTTCCTGGACTGGACCCTGGATTGTCACGGTTTTGGAAAAGTAATAAATTCAGCCATATTTCTAGAAAGGAGAGCTGCACCATCCAAAGTAGGATGGATGCCGTCTCTCCGAATCAGTCCAGGTTTTCCCCAAAACGTCTGCCAATTATCGATAAAGCCCACGTTGTTATCGGAACACCACCTAGACAACCAGCGACGAAATGAAGACATACGACTAAACATGTCATCGTTTCTCAGATTAGGGAGGGGACCAGAGAAGATTACGGAGTCCGACATTGTTTTTGCAAAGTTACACACCGAAGCAACATTAATTTTAGTGACGTCCAATTGGCATAACCGGGTGTTGATACTGCCGACGTGAATAACAATCTTACGGTATTTACGCTTATCCTTAGCCAGCAGTTTCAGGTAGCCATCTATGTCGCCCGCTCTGGCCCCCGGAAGGCATTTGACTATGGTCGCTGGTGTCTCTAATGCCACGTTTCGGACTACGGAGCTGCCAATAACCAGAGTCTGTTTCTCAGCGGGTGTGTCTCTGAGTGGGGAAAAATGGTTTGAAACGTGGACGGGGCGATGGTGAACCGGGGACTGCTTAGGACTATGCTTCCTTCTGACCGTCACCCAGCCGGCCTGGGCTCCCGGCTGCTCGGGATTTGCCGGAGGACGGCTAAGGGGAGCTAGTCTCAGTGGCTCTGTGCTCGCTAAAGGAACCTGACTAACTGCTGGAGTCTCAAAAGCACAGAGCCGCGATTCCAAAACAGACAGCCTCGCCTCCAAAGCTACAAATAAACTACATTTGTTACACGTACCATTATCAGTAAAGGAGGCAGAGGAATAACTAAACATTTGACACACAGAACAGGTCAAGGCAGGAGACGGTGAAAGAGAAGCCTTGCTAAGCTAAGCTAGGCTAGCTAACAAACAGTATTATAAAAATAAAAGCTAAGAGAAGTTTAAACCAAAGATTCCCTTAAAACAGGAGTGCAGAACAGCTAAGAGAGTAGTGCTTATGAACTACTAAGGCAAAAAATTACAGTAAATCAGTGGAAATCCGAAAAAATGCCAATAGAACAGACAAAACAGCTGCCAAAACAGTGCAACCGAGACAAACAGGAAGTGACACAATACGTCTTACCAATACGTCTAAGTATGAAAACAACAAAACGCTGGATTTGACTTAAAGAAGCATCAGTCAAAGTAAAAGGAAAGTTTTCTGTTGGTGTGGAGTCCGAGTCGTCTGCTTATCAGAGAGAGTCCACCTCAGTTCTAACCCAGCAAAGGGCTCTTTTGTATATGAGCAAACTATCTCTCCAAGATAAATAAACTTCTTCTAGCTTAGTGGAACGCCATTTCCTTTCTAACTTTCTTGAAGTTCTTTTTAGCATAAGCAGCTCTGAGTTAAACCAAGGAGCTATTCTGAATGATTACCTTCATTTTCAGAGGAGCAACATTATCCAATGACTTGCGCAGTGAAGCTGTAAAATTATCAGCAAGATCTTCAATTTTGCCAGCCTGCAAAATCTTTGCAGCTGCTCTCTGCTATATTATTCTTCTGGAATAAAGATAAAGCTAATGGAATAGATTCTTTGAATTTAGCTACAGCATTTTCTGATAATCATCTACAGTAGTTATAGTTTCTATCTGGAGCGGTGAGGTCCATCATTGTAAACTCAAAGGTTATTAAAAAATGATCAGACAAGATACTATCAGCTGTTCAATCTCTATTATTAATGGGTTGATTTTTCTGTGAAGTGCCTTGAAATGACTTTGTCATGAACTGGCGCTTTATAAATAAATAAACTCAAACTTGAAACTTGAACTTCATTCGTCTCCTGTTTGCCCAAGGGTCCAGTCATCGGCTGTGCCAGTTCTCCTGAACCCCGGCACGGGTCCCTGCTGCCCACTAGCGTCTCGGCACAGGTCCTGGCTCATCGCCTTGCAGCTTCCATGCAGCCCAACAGGCCTCAGCAGTGGCCGATCTCCAAAGCTCAGCAGCTGCCGTCCACCAGAGCACTTCAGCTGCCGCTCCTCAGGTCTTTGCCACGGTCATGTCCCAGGTCGCCATCTAGAGCTTCATCGCAGGTTCCGGCGCTGCGTCTCATGGTCTACAGGCCGCATACCAGATCTTCGCAGTGGCCGACCACCAGACATCAACCGCAGCCGATGCTCTCTTGGTCTTTGCCATGGCTGTCTCCCAGGCCATCCTCCAGAATTTCGGCGAGGGTCCCGATGCTCCGTTTTGCAGCCTCCATGCCATCCGCCAGATCTCTGATGCGGCTGTCCTCCAGGCCACCCTCCAGCTCTTCGCAGTGACTGCGTTCCTCCTCCAGGCCGTCCTCCAGACAACCGCCTTGCCAGCCACCTCTCAGGACTCTGCCTCAGTCACCCCGCACACAAAGTGCTGTACAAAAGAATATACATCAAGATAAATAAATAAAACATAAAAAATAAGACACATAATAAAAGCAATAAAACAATCGTATAAGAAATAAAAGCATAAAATCACACAAGACATTAGGTGGAGTTGAATGCCGAGGAAAAAAGATGGGTTTTAAGGAGACTCTTAAATCCTGACAATGAGGAAGCTTGCCTAACATGTAAAGGTAGTGAATTCCACAGCCTCGGACCAGCCACCGTAAAGGCTCTATCACCTCTATATTTCCTCCGTGTCCTCGGGATACTTAGGAGAAGCTGGTCAGCCGACCTAAGGGACCTGGTTGGGACATGAACATGAATGAGCTCAGACAGGTAAGGAGGGGCGAGAGCATTTAATGCCTTAAAAACAAATAAAAGAATCTTAAATTGAATCCTAAAAGCAACGGGCAGCCAATGCAGTGAAGAAAGAACAGGAGTAATATGTTCATGTTTATGGGTGCCAGTCAGCAACCTGGCTGCTGCATTCTGGATCAACTGCAGCCTGGATAAGTGCTTCTGTGAGGTCCCAATTAAAAGAGCATTGCAGTAGTCGAGGCGTGTCGTAATAAAAGCATGTATTAATATTTTAAAATCGTGCTATGATAAGAAGTGCTTGACTTTTGCTGGCTGCCTTAGTTGAAAGAAGCAGCTTTTCACTGTGGCTTTCACCTGGTTTTCCTGGTTCAGCAGGCTGTCCATGCGTATCCCCAGGTTGGTGACTACAGGTTTCAGATACTGGTCCAAAGGGCCCAGACAGACAGGGGATAGTTTTCGGACATCAGGACTAAAAACAATGACCTCAGTCTTGCTTTCATTAAAGTGAAGGAAGTTCAGGGCCATCCAGGCCCTCACGTCATTGAGGCATGTTAACAGGCTATCTAGTGAGGAAGACGAGGAGTCTGCCTGTTTCACTGGCATATACACTCACCGGCCACTTTATTAGGTACACCTGTCCAACTGCTCGTTAACACTTAATTTCTAATCAGCCAATCACATGGCGGCAACTCAGTGCATTTAGGCATGTACACATGGTCAAGACAATCTCCTGCAGTTCAAACCGAGCATCAGTATGGGGAAGAAAGGTGATTTGAGTGACTTTGAACGTGGCATGGTTGTTGGTGCCAGAATGGCTGGTCTGAGTATTTCAGAAACTGCTGATCTACTGGGATTTTCACGCACAACCATCTCTAGGGTTTACAGAGAATGGTCCGAAAAAGAAAAAATATCCAGTGAGCGGCAGTTCTGTGGGCGGAAATGCCTTGTTGATGCCAGAGGTCAGAGGAGAATGGCCAGACTGGTTCGAGCTGATAGAAAGGCAACAGTGACTCAAATAACCACTCGTTACAACCAAGGTAGGCAGAAGAGCATCTCTGAACGCACAGTACGTCGAACTTTGAGGCAGATGGGCTACAGCAGCAGAAGACCACGCCGGGTGCCACTCCTTTCAGCTAAGAACAGGAAACTGAGGCTACAATTTGCACAAGCTCATCGAAATTGGACAATAGAAGATTGGAAAAACGCTGCCTGGTCTGATGAGTCTCGATTTCTGCTGCGACATTCGGATGGTAGGGTCAGAATTTGGCGTCAACAACATGAAAGCATGGATCCATCCTGCCTTGTATCAACGGTTCAGGCTGGTGGTGGTGGTGTAATGGTGTGGGGAATATTTTCTTGGCACTCTTTGGGCCCCTTGGTACCAATTGAGCATCGTTACAACGCAACAGCCTACCTGAATATTGTTGCTGACCATGTCCATCCCTTTATGACCACAATGTACCCAACTTCTGATGGCTACTTTCAGCAGGATAATGCGCCATGTCATAAAGCTGGAATCATCTCGGACTGGTTTCTTGAACATGACAATGAGTTCACTGTACTCAAATGGCCTCCACAGTCACCAGATCTCAATCCAATAGAGCATCTTTGGGATGTGGTGGAACGGGAGATTCGCATCATGGATGTGCAGCCGACAAATCTGCGCCAACTGTGTGATGCCATCATGTCAATATGGACCAAACTCTCTGAGGAATGCTTCCAGCACCTTGTTGAATCTATGGCACGAAGAATTGAGGCAGTTCTGAAGGTAAAAGGGGGTCCAACCCGTTACTACCTAATAAAGTGGCCGGTGAGTGTATATCTGTGTGTCGTCTGTGTGTCGTCTGCGTAAAAATGAAAGGCACACTTGTGCTTCCTTAGAACCAGCCCAAGAGGAAGGAGATAAAGAGAAAAAAGCAGAGGCCCAAGAATAGAGCCCTGGGGGACACCGCAAGGTAGAGGAGCAGCTGAAGATTGAAGCTGCCCAATCTTAATTGCGAAGGTCCTCTCGGATAGATATGATTTAAGCCATTGCAAAGCAGAACCACGAATTCCTACCATGTGCTCGAGACGAGCAATTAGGATATTGTGGTCCACAGTGTCAGAAGCCGCTGTTAGGTCGAGTAAAACTAAAACCACGTGATCACCAGAATTTGTGGTAAAAAATATATCGTTTAAAACCCTCAAAAGGGCAGATTCTACGCTGTGAAGGGGCTTAAACCGGATTGAAAGACCTCAAAAACCTTGTTTACTTCTAAAAAGTCCATAAGTTGTTGATACACAATTTTTTCTAAAATCTTTGAAATAAAAGGAAGTCTAGAAATCGGTCTAAAATTAGATAAAATAGGGGAATCTAGCCCAGGCTTCTTTAGTAGTGGTTGAACCACTGCATGCTTGAGGAGCCTGGGAACCACACCCTTTAACAGGCTGATGTTGACGATCCCACAGAGGGTTGACCCAAGAATAGGAACAAGTTCCTTGAACAACTGTGGCGGAAGGGCCAGAGGGCCTCAAGAGCAGCTAAATTCACAGAATTAAACTGCTGAAAGGCAGAATAATCAGGACTTGGGACTAAAGGTAAAGGGTCAGACAGAGGAACAGTCATTTGAGCCCTGATGGCAGCTACTTTCCCAATAAAAAGTGTAAAAAGTCCTCACATGAGTGACTACAGGTCAAAGCACCTGGCAGCTGAGAGACATTTAAAGCGGCATCAATGGTCTTAAACAAGACCCGGGGCTTGTGTTGATGTGTGAGAATTATATTGGACAAATATCTTCTTCTGTTATTTCTAACAGTTTCCTGATATAAGTCCCAACAGTCCCTCAGAATCTTAAGGGAGACCTGGAGACCATCTTTTTTCCACCTCCTTTCGGCCCGTCTACACCGACGTCTAATTTCGCGTGAGGAGTCATCTAACCATGGTTTGGCTTTAGTTTTAGGGGTCCTAGATTTCAGGGGGCCACAAAATTCAGGATTTCTTGACATGTGAGATGAAGCCAGGAGCTAAGTGTGTCCACGTCCTGGGACACAGGGACAATAAAGTTTGAGGTAAAGAGGAAAGAGAAGCGGTCAGCAGTGGAAGAATTTAACATGAGCGTCAAGAAAAAAGGAGCAGGAGTATTCAACACATCATTTTGCCAGGCAATATCAACATCAAACAACACCGACCGATGGTCAGAAAAAACAGCATCAGCAGTTTTTAAATTGGAGATAGTCAAACCGTGGGCTAAAATGAGATCGAGCATATGGCCGTGGGTTGGACCCGTCACACATTGTACCAAACAAAAAGAGTCAATGAGATCAATAAAATCATTTACCAGCGGTTTATCTGGGCAACAAACATGTACGTATATTAAAATCTCCCAAAATTAGAACACCATCATACTTAGGGATAAGCTCAGACAGCATGCCACTAAAATCAGATAGGAAGTCTTTAATATATTTTGGAGGCCGGTAGATAATCATGATTCATGATAATCACATTCCGGAATAGCGCTACAACTGGTGGCAGCTTGTTGGAGTAGCTCTGTGACTTTGCTAGCACTTGCTAGCATTTTTAAATTCTTTTTGAGTATTTCTTGATGGTTTTTTCTTCTGGAAATATTTTCTAAATACTTTTCTTCTGATTTGGGTGCTGTGCTGATTGAGTTTTTTGCTGGATTTGTCACTTTTTTTGCCACTTGTTATGATGCGTAACCATGGCAACAAGAGACTTGTTTACAAGTAAGAGCAGCTAACTGACATTTCTAAGGCTGAAATAATCCTCAAATTGAAAGTCTGGATCCCTGATGAGCTCAAAAGAAGAAGACATGGATGCAGAGCAGGAGCAGAGTGAAGAGAGAAAGAGGAAGTTTAAACCTTCACTTCCATCAGTCATATTGACAAATGTGAGATCTCTTTGCTAACAAAATGAATGAACTTGAAACTCTGTTGAAATGCAGCATCATGTGTTTCACAGAGACATGGCTAAAGGGACATATCCCGGACTCCAGTGTGTTTCTGTCTGGCTTTCAAACAATATGAGCAGACAGAGATTTGAAGAGGAGCGAAAAAAGAAGAGGAGTTTGTCAGCTGATCACATCTGCAGTTACCTGTTGGGGGCGGAGCATCAGAGTATGTGACACGAGGAGGCTGAACAGATAGATATGGAGGACTGGTTCTGTCATAGAGACTGAACTGGAGTCTCTTGAGTTGATTGTCCAAAGGAGGATGAAGAATATGATGGAAAACCTTCATCATCCTCTTCAGAACACAGTAACTCAACAACAGTGTCTTCAGCCAGAAGATTCTTCATAATCCGCTGCAGCACAGACCGCTACAGGAGATCCTTCCTGTCCACACCTAGAACCCTCTAGAGGAGATCCTTCCTGTCCACACCTAGAACCCTCTACAGGAGATCCTTCCTGTCCACACCTAGAACTCTCTATGGCTCCCTGAAGAATAACTGAGCTACAACAACACTTGAATTTCCCTTCGGGGATTAATAAAGTATTTTTGATTTGATTTGATTTGATTAAGGTTGGATGTATGGAGCGAAGTTCAAAAGCAAGACATTCAAAACTGCCAAAAGATGGCAGAGAAAGTTGCTTGCAAGTGAATGAGTTCTTGAACACACACGCCGTACCACTTCCACGGCCAGAGATCCGAGGAGAATTAAAAAAGGAGCAGTCAGGTGGCAGAAGTTCCACAAAAGCGCCTGTCTCACCAGCACTTAACCACGTTTCTGTAACTGCAAACATATCCAAGTTATTTACAGTGAAGAAATCTCTCAAGATAAAAGTCTTATTTGACAAAGACCTGGCATTTACCAGACCAAACCTGATGGTCGTAGAGGAGACGGCAGGAGCCACGATCGCCACGGGAGCCCGCGGAAGGGATCGCAGGTTCCTGAACTCGCAGTCGGGAGTACGAGTGGCCAACCGCCCACCCATTTTTTGGTTGGTAGTTTTGTTTTGGATGTCGGGGGGGGGTATTGTTATGACTCTGGGGTTTTGGGTTTTTGATCTCTTCTGTTTTCTCTTGTGAGTTACTTTGTCTTTCAGTACATTGTTTCAGTTATGGGCTTATTTTGGGGTTAATGTGCACCCCTGTGCTCCTGCGTGTTCCCACCATTTCTCCTATGCCACCCGGTCATGTGTCTTCATGTACTGCTTTTATTTTGACATCGTCATTGCTTCCTGTTTCTCCCCGTGTGTCCCTTGTAGCTTGTTTTCCTCTCTTTCTACTGTCTTCCTGTGTCATCAGTGTGTTCCTCCTCAGTTCAGTGTTTTTACGTCCAGGTGGTTTGAGTTCTGTTAATTAGTTCAGTTAGTATTTAAGTGGTGTGTGGAGTTTCAGTCCTTGTCAGGAAAGGCACCTGGGCGTGGAGAAAGTCTACGTTTTTCAACCGGAGACTCTTTTGTTGAAGCTACTCAGCAGTTCTCTGCTACTGCTAACAGCGGAGGCAAAGCAGATGGTCGGCAGAGAATCTTCTCAGGGTTTCCAACATTTGGAGGGGGTAATGATGAAGAAGCCCTGGAAGTCACGTTTGGACGTATGTGTGGATGCGGTTGAGGAGCGGGGGTCGGAGCATGGTGACGTCATCGGCTGGTCGAGGAAGAGCTGTCTTGGTTTCAGAAAATGACTGTTCCGTGGGTGGGTCAGAGGTAGGCATCTGGGAAGATTACATGGAGGATCAAGATTATGATACAGAGTTACCAGGTGGGCAGGGGAAGGGTAACAGGGTCAGGGCATCACCACAACAAAAGAGTGAGAAATGACAGTAGCAGTAGCAATGGTGAGGATGAAGCAGTCACAGAGGAGCAGAGACCTAAAAGTCTGATAGTGATTCTGAGGTTTGATGAGACAACACAAGCTAGTGTTAAAAAAGCCAGTCCATTTTCCATGACAGCAATTTTGGGGGAATAAGCTGGGCGATATTGTGTCGGCTAAAGTTTTGCTGGACGGTAATTTGCTTATTCACTGTGCCGGCGAAGATCAGCTCAAGAAAGCACTAAGTTTGAAAGAGCTTGGAAAGTTTAAAGTAGCAAAACTGGGCAGGTGGGTGCTCAAACAGGTGGAAGTAAAGGAGTAATCACTGCAGTGCCTATCAGCGTGAAAATGAATGATTTAAAGAAGAACATTAAAGGGGGTTCAGTCACAAACGTGATTAGGATGAAGGCTACAAGAGAGGGAGGTAAAGTTGACAGTGAAACTATATTGATTGAGTTTGAAGAAATTACCTTGCCAAAGAAAGTATTTCTTGGATTTTTGAGCTATCCAATCAGACCCTACATTCCAAAGCCATTGAGGTGCTTCAACTGCCAACGTTTTGGGCATACAGCGGAGAACTGTAAGGATATGAGGAGGTGTGCTCGGTGTGGAGGGGGGCACGAGTATGGGAAATGTGGGGAAGGGGTTCAACCTAAGTGTTGCAGTTGCGGAGGGGCCCACAGCGTGGCTTATCCTGGATGTGAGGTAATAAAGCAAGAACACCATATTCAAAGAGTGAGAGTGAAGAAGAAAGTATCTTATGCTGAGGCTGTGAGGATAACAAAAGTAAATGTAGAGCATCCAACAAATGTGCAGGGACAATCAGAGCCTCATGTAGCTAACTGGCAGGTTGAGAATGGTGTTTTTGTAGATTCAACGGCGTTAGTCACGTTTATTGCTGAAGTGATAAACAGTACTGCCGAGATCAAAACTAAAAATGACAGGATTCAAGTGATAGTGGAGGCAGCTGCCAATCTGCTCGGAGTTGTAGGACTGACATGGGAAAAAGGTGAGGGACAACCTCAGCCATCAGTCTAGTCAGGAATCCTGATGCTATTTCTTTTTGTGATAGTGTTTCTTCTTCAATGGAATGCACGGAGTTTACTGGGTAATGGCCAGGAATTTAGGCATTTTATTAAAGAACTTTCTGTACAGCCAGATTTTATCTGTGTCCGGGAGACCTGGCTCAAGCCAACTTTGGACTTTTTCATTTATGGGTATTCTGTGATTAGAAGTGACAGAGAGCAAGGAGATGGAGATGAATGTACCAGATTTGTCAGAAATGATATCCCATACAGACTGCTTGGAGTGGGTGGTAATTTGGAGAAGAATCAACTGTAATCATAAATCTTTATAACCCTTGCCTTAGGCTAGAGCTCCAGAGTCTACTTGGTATTCAGGGACAAGATTGCTGTAGAGTAATCTGGTGTGGGGATTATAACGCCCACAGTAGTGTTTGGGGTGGGTGACATACAGACCCTAATGAGCGGATTATTGAAGACTTAATGGAAGAGCGAGAGCTGGTGTGCCTTAATGATGGGACTGGTACCAGGTTTAATTCTGTCAGTGGAACTGATTCTGTTTTGGATTTGACTTTAGTCTCAAATGTTTTTGCAGGAGTCAGCCACTGGTCTGTGAGAACCGACACGACCTTGGGAAGCGATCATTATCCTATCTTAAGTATGACTGGGGGAAGAGTGCATATGGTGCCTTAAGATGGAGTCTAGAAATGGGCTCAGCATAGAGCTGACTGGGAGAAATTTCAAAGGCATCGTGAGTTAGCAGCGGTGAATGGTTTTGATTCAGATGCCTTAGACAGTATGAATAGTCATTTAGTACAGATAATAAGGGAGGTTGTGCAGGAGAGTATTCCGAAGAGTAAAGCTAAGCAACAGAGAGTACTGTACTCGTACCTTGGTGGACAGAGCAGTGTCAAAAAGCTATTAGAGCAAGAAACAAAGCTTTTAGACTGTTTAAAAGAATGTGCAGCATTTAATCCAGTATAAGAAATCCCAGGCAGTTGTCAGAAGGACAGCGAGGCAGGCAAAGAGGGCAAGTTGGAGGGCTTTCTGCTCTAAGATAGGGAGGACCACCCCTGTTTGAGAAATCTGGGGACTGGTCAGGAGAATGGGAGGAGACAAGTGGGAGTGGGATTACCCTGTGTTAATATCAGAGCATGGTGCAGCAGTATCAGATATTGAAAAAGCAGAGATCATGGTACAATGCTTTGCTTGGGTCCACAGCTCAGAGAATTTAACAGAGACAGCTAAGAGAAGAATGGTTCAAACTAGAGCCCGGTATTCCTGAAGCATTAGCGATTAAAGTGGCTACAAACCATCAGCTGGATGCTTTATTTACTATGGAGGAGATGATTAGGGTGATCAAAAAGGCAAAGCCAACATCTGCAGGGAAAGACCAGGTCTCCTACTCCATGTTAAATTTGTATAATCAGGTGTGGATTGAGGGCAAACTCCCTAGCGGTTGGAAGGAAGCTGAAATAGTGCCAATAAAAAAGCCTGGGAAGGATCAGTCAAAGCCTAGTAGCTATCGGCCGATTGCTTTAACTTCTAATATCTGTAAAGTAAGGAGGAGAATGATTGTAGAAAGGCTGTTGTATGAGCTTGAAAAAAGAAGAACTTTAGCTGGCTTTCAGAGTGGGTTTAGGAGGGCAAGGAATACTACAGACTCCGTCATCCGACTTGAAAATGAGGTGAGAAAGGCCCAGGCAAACAAAGAATCTGTCATAGCTGTGTTTTTTGACATAGAGAAAGCATATGATATGCTGTGGAAGGAGGGTCTTTTAATCAAATTGCATCAGTTGGGAATTGGAGCAAGGGCTTTTAATTGGATCCGTGATTTCCTTTTTGGACATAAAATCCAGGTGCGAATTGGATCAGCTCTTTCTAATCAGTATACTGCAGAGAATGGGATGCCTCAGGGCAGCGTGGTTAGCCCTTTGCTTTTTATTATCATGATTAATGATGTGTTTGATGCAGTGTCTGATGGAGTTGGCAGGCCTTTGTTTGCGGATGACGGGGCCTTGTGGTGTTGTCATGTTGCCCACCAGGGGTGTTTGCTCGAACCCCAGAGGAGACCCAACTCCAAACACACACGGGGGGAAACAGTAATCAGTGAAAGTGAGTTTATTATAATCGTGCACGAGACAACAGTACAAAGCAGTAGAATGTGCACGATGAGAAAAACAGGACTGGAACTGAGGCGGGGAAGAGACTCGATCCTGGGGGGAGAGACTCGTTAGAACCAAGTAATACAACCCGCTGCAGTGCGCGGGGAAAGTGCAACTACACTCACTGTGAGGCTGAGGCTGTAGTTGCGTGAGGTGGGATCCGAAGACACTGCAGCGGGGGTGGAGCCCCAGGAGTCGAGGGAGAGTGATGAAGCCCGGGACGTGGTGCTGTCTCCACAGACGAGACTGTGGCAGGGGTGACAGCAGCGTGCTGACCGGGAAGGTGTGGATCCAGAGGAGACCAGAGACAGACAGAGAACCAGGGAGAGAGAACGTCGTGAAGCGCACGACGTTAGAAAGCCCCGGTGAGGAAAAGCCCTCTTTCCAGCGGGTAAACGACCACACAGAGGCACTCAGAGCCCGGAGGAGAGGCTCCAGGACACGGAACTGAGAGAAAGGGAGAGAAGGCAGGTTAGTAGCAACTAACATAAAAACTGTCATAAAAATGTCTCTGACCGATCTGTACCACAGAAGGAGTGGAACGAACTGGCGTCTGTCTCTTCTTGCTCCTCTGCTTAAATACCCAGCTCTCCTGAGCTGGGTAATGATCCACACCTGCAGCCACTGATGAGAGCTGTCACACCCTGCAGAGATAATTAGTGGAGACAGCACACACCACACAGGAGCTGCAGAGATCCCACCAGTGAAAACACTACAGAGAAAACCCCACAGATCTGAAAGAAAAAACAAAACCCCAGAACCGTGACAGGTGTAGGGGGAGAAATGTTGAGTATCTTGTTGGTAAGGTCCAGGAATCAGTTAATGCTGTGGTGGAGTGGGGTTATGACTGGGGGTTTAGATTTTCAGTCGAAAAGACCAAAACAGTCTTTTTTACCAGAAAGAAAGTGGGGGAGAATCTAAAGCTATGGCTGTATGGAGAGGAAACTGAGAAGGTGCACTCTTTTAAGTTTTTGGGTGTAGTATTTGATTCACGCTTGACTTGGAGGGACCATATTGACAGGGTTGAAGGGAAATGTAAAAAGGTAATTAATGTGATGAGATGTTTGGCAGGCAGGGATTGGGGTGCAAGCTGCGTGGCTCTACAACGTCTTGGCCCTAATAAAATCAGTGATTGAATATGGATGTGTTGCTTACAGCTTGGCAGCTCCATCATTGTTAAAAAGGCTTGATATAGTACAGGCCCAAGCCCTGAGATTTTTGCTGTGGAGCCTTCAAATCGTCCCCAGTGAGTGCGTTGCAGGTAGAAATGGGAAAATGCCGTTGGATCTGAGGAGGAAACAACTCGTGCTTAACTACTGGGTGTATCTGAAGAGCCATAGTGAGTCCCATCCCACAAAACAAGTGCTAAAGAATTGTTGGGAGTATGGGAAGAGTCAGACAGATTATTTTGGGGTAATTGGCAAAAGAGTTCCATATCCATGACCTGCAGTTTTGTGCAGCTTTGGTGTTTCCAGTCGTCCCCCCTTGGCTGTTGGTGTCCCCAGTTATTGATTGGTACCTGCTGGACTTAAAAATTAAAGAAAAAGGAAAGGCTGATCTTGTTGCTGCCTTTAATTGGCATATTGAACAAGTGTGTCGGGATTAAATCAATATTTTCACAGATGGAGCAAAGGACCCAGATGCAGGAGTAACTGGTTTTGGGGTGGCTATACCAGTTAAGAATATAGGTATTAACAGGCGTACATCTGATGAGTTGGGAGTATACACTGTGGAGATGTTGGCAATCTTGGTGGTTTTACGGTGGGCTGAGCTGACTAAACCAAACAGGGTGTTGATTTGCTCAGACTCTTCATCGGTCCTCTTTAGTGTTCAGTCTTTCCACTCTAATACACGTGAGGACATTTTATTTGAAGTTATTTTGGCTGTTACAAGAATTCATCAGCAGGGTGGTCGGGTACAGTTTATGTGGGTGCCTGCCCATTGTGGTGTCAGTGGTAATGAGAAAGCGGATATGCTGGCAAAGAAAGCGCTGAGAAAGCAAGGTGTAGAAATGAGACTTAAAAGTAGCAAGTCTGAGGCAAAGAGTGTGGTGTGGAGGCAAATGTTACATGAGTGGCAGAGACGGTGGGACATGGGAGCCATTGGGAGACATTTGTATCAGATAAAGAAAGAGGTGAGACAGAGTTGGGTTCAGGGGAGTCACAGAAGAGAAGAAATTGTAATCACTAGGCTTAGGCTTGACCATTGTGGTCTTAATAAAACTTTACATCTTATAGGGAAACATGGATCAGGGCAATGTGAGGTGTGTCAGGGGGAAGAGGAGTCAGTGGAGCATGTCATTTTGCGGTGTAGGGGTTACAACGTGCAGCGGATGGTTATGAAAGAGAGGTTTAAGGAGTTGGGTGTTCAGGATTTCAATTTAACGGGTGTTTTGGGTTGTGGATCTAGGGTGCAGGTGAGGGTAATATTGGACTTTTTAAGGGAGACAGGCTTATATGTTAGAATATAGTGTGTTTTTTTTTTTCCTCCCACCCAATGTAAGGGTGATTTGTTGCAGACTACACTGTGAGCTTATTCTTTGACCCACATCCATAACAGTAGGTGGCGGTAATGCTCCAATTTTTGGTTGCAATCTGCCGGTAAACCGCAAGAAGAAGAAGAAGTCTTTGTCAGTTTGTTCTTGGATGTACCTCCTTGTACAGATTATCTGTGTTCATCTCCGCTTCCTCCGGTTTCTCTGAACTCCAACCCAAGTTTTGCTGCCTTGTCAGCTAGTTGGTTTTCTTTATTAAACATTTTGTACCACACCCCTTGTGAGTTGTTCTCCTCTTGCGTTTGGATCCAACCTTATGACTTATATAACTTATATCAGTGGAAGTAAAATGCTTGGTTTACATAAAATCACGCCCCCCGTGAGTGCCGCCCATTTTGTTACAGTGGGGCAAAGAAGTATTTAGTCAGCTACCAATTGTGTAAGTTCTCCCACTTAAAAAGATCAGAGAGGCCTGTAATTTTCATCATAGGTATACCTCAACTATGAGAGACAAAATGAGGAAAAAAAATCCAGAAAATCACATTGTCTGATTTTTAAAGAATTTATTTGCAAATTATGGTGGAAAATAAGTATTTGGTCAATAACAAAAGTTAATCTCAATACTTTGTTATATAGCCTTTGTTGGCAATGACAGAGGTCAAACGTTTTCTGTAAGTCTTCACAAGGTTTTCACACACTGTTGCTGGTATTTTGGCCCATTCCTCCATGCAGATCTCCTCTAGAGCAGTGATGTTTTGGGGCTGACGCTGGGCAACACGGACTTTCAACTCCCTCCAGAGATTTTCTATGGGGTTGAGATCTGGAGACTGGCTAGGCCACTCCAGGACCTTGAAATGCTTCTTACGAAGCCACTCCTTCGTTGCCCGGGCGGTGTGTTTGGGATCATTGTCATGCTGAAAGACCCAGCCACGTCTCATTTTCAATGCCCTTGCTGATGGAAGGAGGTTTTCACTCAGAATCTTACGATACATGGCCCCATTCATTCTTTCCTTTACACGGATCAGTCGTCCTGGTCCCCTTGCAGAAAAACAGCCCCAAAGCATGATGTTTCCACCCCCATGCTTTACAGTAGGTATGGTGTTCTTTGGATCCAACTCAGCATTCTTTCACCTCCAAACACGACAAGTTGAGCTTCTACCAAAAAGTTCTATTTTGGTTTCATCTGACCATATGATGTTCTGGCTGCAGCAAATCAGCATGTCCTGGTTCCTGATCCGTGACTGAAGAGTGCGTGGAGTTTAGCTACCTCATTGTTTACATTGTTTGGAGAGCAACTGTTAGCCCTAAGGGCCGCCGCAGTGCGGCCTACCGCAGAGTGAGCAGACATCCCCAGTGAGGTAAGGAGGAAGAGAGGCGGCACTCAGGCAGGGATCGGGCGACACAGTAAGAGAGGTACCAGCCAGTGATTCCATCTGCAATTATGGGGAATGTGAGGTCTCTCTCCAATAAAGTGGATGAGCTGGCGACTCTAACCTGACATCAGAGGAGTTACACGGAGTGCAGCCTGTTGTGTTTTCACAGAGTCGTAGCTGTAGCAACACGAGATCGCAAGTAGTCTGGATGGCATTGAGGACGTGGAGAACATTTCAGATGACATCATTGTCCATTCACCAGACGACAAAGACAAGAAAAATGTGGCTTGACCCTAAATGCTGAAAAATGCCAGTTCAACATGGACAAACTGATATTTATGGACATGCTGCTGTCCCAGAAGGGCACAGGTCCAACCTCTGAAAGGGTGAGAGCAGTGGTAGAGGCGAGAGAACCTGAAAATGCAACAGAGGTTTCTAGGCTTAGCAGGCTATAGTAGCCTATTTATACCTCAGTTCGCTAGTATCTCAGAACCTCTGCGTAAGCTGACTAAGAAAGAAGTACCATTTAATTTTGGCCCCGAACAGAAAAAAAACATTTAAGGTCCTAAAAGATAAATTAGCTGAAGCTGGGACATTAGCTTATTTTGATAAGAACACCCTCACCAAAGTCATTGCAGATGCTGGACCAGTAGGGGGAGATGGTCCCAATATGTTATGTGAGCAGAAGCTTGACAGACTGTGAAAGGAGATATTCACAGACAGAAAGAGAGGCTCTTGCACTTGTATGGGCTTGTGAACGATTACATCCATAAATTTATGGGAAAAAGTTCGAGTTGATAACAGATCACAAAGCTTTGGAAGCTATTTACAACCCGTCATCAAAACCATGTGCAAGAGCGGAACGATGGGTTCTGAGGCTGCAGCCATACGACTTCAAAGTGGTCCACATATTACTTTCTAGAATGCGCCGCGAGGTGGCAGCAATTGTAGTAGCTCTGTCTTTGCTATCGTGATTTTTTAAAATTACAGCCGTCTTTTGACAGACTTCAGCTGTCAAATTAGTTTTTTTTAAAAGAGGATTTTTACGTCGGTTCAGAGGCTGTGCTGCACGGGAGAGTTTTTTGGATATTTTTGGCTCTTTTTAAATGTTTCCAGATTTGGTTATGATGAGTCTCCATGGCAACGGAAGACTTGTTTATCAGCGTGACCAACTGATAAAACTCTCCCAAATCAAAATTAACAGTGAAATCCCGCTGGAGTTGAAGAGAAAGAGAAGAGGACGCAGGGCAGAAGTGAAGCAAAGAGAAAAGCAGTGGAGATTTAAACCGTTTCTTCCAACTGTTGTGATGGGTAATGTCAGATTGCTAGCTAACAAAACGGACGAGCTCGAGGTGCTAACCAGGTCCCTGAGAGAGTACAGAGAATGCAGTTTTATGTGTTTCACCGAGACGTGGCTGCATGAACACATCCCGGACAGTAACGTACACGGCTTTATGACGGTCCATGCAGACCGCAGTGAGCAACTCAGCGGGAAGCTGAGGGGAGGTGGCAATTTAGTGCTGGGTAACCAGCATTGGTGTCATCCTGGACATGTCACCGTGAAGGAGAAAATATGTACGAGGGACATCTAACTGTTAGCTGTGAGTTTCCGTCCATATTATTTACCCAGAGAGTTTACCTGTGTTATTCTGGTAGCGGGTTATATAATACCTGGTACCGCTCCAGAAACTGCCTGTGATGTCATCAGCTCCGTTGTTGCAAGGCTACAAACACAGCATCCAAACTCAGTTATGGCGATCTCTGGCGACTTCAACAACGTCTCCCTCTCTACAGCTTTACCAACATTCCAACAGTTTGTCAGCTGCTCCACCAGAGAAAAGAAGACGTTGGACTTATTTTATGTAAATATTAAAAATGCATACAGCTCCTCTGCCCTGCCACCTTTAGGAAGATCTGACCATAATCTGGTTCTTCTCACCTCCACCTACAAGCCCATCGTTCAGCAGCAACCAGTGATCACAAAAACCATCAAAACCTGGTCTAATGATGCTGAAGGTGCTCTGAAAAGTTGCTTCGAGGCTACGGACTGGAATGTCCTCTGTGAACCTCATGGAGACAACATCAACACCATGACTGAGTGTGTGACAGATTATATAAACTTCTGTGTGGTCAGCATCGTACCAACAAGAACTGTGAGGTACTTCTCCAATAACAAACCCTGGGTCACCAGAGACCTGAAAAAGCTGCTGAACATCAAAAAGAAAGAAGCCTTCAGGGATGGTGACAGGGAGTTATTAAAGACAACACAAAAACATCTTAAAGCACAAACCAGGAAGTGCAAGAAGGACTACAGGAAGAAGCTAGAGAGTCAGCTACAGCAGAACAACGTGAGGGATGTGTGGTCTGGAATGAAGAAGATCACCGGCTTCAAGGTAAAGGGGGACCAGACTGATGGAGGTCTGGACAGAGCTAATGAACTGAACATGTCCTTCAACAGGTTCAGTTCCCCCCCTGCCTCCAGCCCCACAGACCACACACCCTCCATGAGCCCACAGCTTTCCTGTCACACCTCCACTCCGTCACCCTGCAGCTCAGTCATGGACCAGAACACAGCATCATCTTCCTCCACCTCAGAGCACCCAAAGACCTCCTCTGCCTACACCTCCACTCTGTTTGTGACCTGCAACCAGGTCAAGAAACAACTGGAGAAACTGAACCAGAACAAGGCTGCAGGTCCAGATGGTGTCAGTCCCAGACTTCTCAAAACCTGCTCAATGCAACTATGTCCAGTTCTCCAGCACCTCTTCAACACCAGTCTGAGACAGAAAACAGTTCCTGTGCTGTGGAAAACATCCTGCCTTGTTCCAGTACCTAAAAAACCACAACCAGCTGAACCAAACGACTACAGACCAGTTGCCCTGACATCTCACGTCATGAAAGTCCTGGAGAGACTCTTACTGGCTCACCTCAACAAGCAGGTCAGCACCTTTCAGGACCCATTACAGTTTGCATACCGTAATGGGCTTGGGGTTGAAGATGCCATCATCTACCTGCTTCACAGAGCACACGCTCATCTGGACCATTCAGGCAGCACTTTGAAGGTCATCTTCTTTGACTTCTCAAGTGCTTTTAACACAATTCAGCCTGCTTTGTTATTTGAGAAGCTCCATAAATTCCAGGTGGATTCCTCCACAACCTCCTGGATTTATGACTACCTCACAAACAGACCACAGTTCGTGAGACTGGGGGGTTGTGTGTCTGGGATGGAGGTCAGCAGCACTGGAGCGCCACAAGGAACTGTACTCTCACCATTTCTCTTCACGATGTACACCTCTGACTTCCAGTACAACTCTGAGTCCTGTTATCTGCAGAAATACTCTGATGACTCTGCAGTTGTTGGGTGCATCAGTGAGGGACAAGAAGCTGAGTATAGAGAACTGGTCAATCAGTTTGTGAAATGGTGCGGTAACAATCATCTCGTTTTAAATACCAGCAAAACTAAGGAGATGATTGTTGACTTCAGGAGGAGAAAGAATCAACACAGCAGTATTTCCATCCTAGGAGAGGAGGTGGAGGTATACAAGTACTTTGGAGTTCAGCTGGACAACAGACTAGAGTGGAAATGCAACACAGAATACATCTACAAGAAAGGTCAGAGCAGACTCTACTTCTTAAGGAAGCTGAGATCTTTTAATGTCTGCACCAAGATGTTGCAAATCTTCTATAGGTCTGTTGTGGAAAGTGCAATCAGCTTTGCAGCCATCTGCTGGGGCAGCAGCATCAGAACCAGAGACTTGAAGAGAATCAACAAACTGATCAGGAAAGCTGGATCTGTGCTGGGAGTATCTCTGGAGCCGCTGGAGCTGATTGTACAAAAAAGAATGCTGGACAAGCTGATGAAGATGATGGAGGACTCTTCTCACCCTCTGCACGACACAGTGATCAAACAACAGAGTGTGTTAAGTGAGAGGCTTCTTCAGGTCCGATGCAAGACCGAAAGATACAAAAGATCATTCCTGCCTGCAGCCATTAGCCTCCACAACAAGAACAGACCTTGATCGTTATTATTATATTATTGTTTTATTATTGTTTTTATTGTTGGACAAAAAAAAAAAAAAACTACTACAACGTTGAATTTCCCTTCTGGGATAAATAAAGTATTTTTCATTTTTCATTTCATTTCATTTCATATCAGGAAAAGACCCATTTCCTGATATGTGGACATAGCAGACCCATTGTGCAGGTTACTGAGGGGCAGTGATAATGTGGCTACTCACAAACATGAAGCAGAAGACTATGTCGGATTTTTGGCTAAAGTTGCTACTCCAAATGCACTCACCACAAGAGAAGTAGAGGAGGCTTCTGCAGGAGATGAAAAACTCACTCTGCTTAGACATGCAGTGCAGACTGGCCGCTATGAAAAATGTCCAACTTTTGCACCAATCTCCTCGGAGCTAAGCATTTTGGGACATCTGAGAGAGACTAGAATCATTTTGCCACAATCCCTAAGAGAGAGAGCCTTGGAGTTAGCTCATGAAGGACACTTAGGCATTATAGCCACAAAGCAACATCTCCGGAGCAAGGTGTGGTGGCCAGGTATGAGCAAAGATGCAGATGCATATGTCAAAATGTGTCATGGTTGCCAGTTAATGTCACGGCCAGATGCACCGGAGCCACTACGACCAACGCCACTGCCAGAGACGGCCCTTGGCAGGATGTTGCCACAGATTTATTTGGACTACTTCCATTTGGACATTCTATCCTGATAGTCATAGACTATTACAGTAGATATTATGCATACGAGATTCTCCAAACCACCACTACTGACAGAGTCATAGATGCACTGTAGTGTGTTTTCAGTTGACATGGACTGCCTATTATCATCAGGTCAGACTGTGGACCCCAGTTTATGTCAGCACAGTTTCATGCTTTCTGTTAGGAAAACGGCATGCAGCATGTGAAAACAACACCAAAATGGGCTGAGGCCAACGGGGAGGTGGAAAGACAAAATGCGTAGCTGATCAAGAGAATATGCATTGCACATGCAGAGGGCCTGGATTGGAAAAAAGAGATAAGAAAATATGTCACCATATACAGGGCGATTGACCACCCAACTACAGGGAAAAGCCCCACAGAGTTACTCTTTATTATATTATATTTATTATTATATTTATTAAAAGAAAAATGAGAGGGAAGCTACCAGACATCATGACCCCACAAAAGGACTGGGAAATAAGAAATACACATGCAGAGCAAAAGGGGAAATCAAAGGTTTACACTGACACCAGGATGAAGGCAAAACACACAGAAGTGAATGTTGGAGATCAAGTTTTTGTGAGACAGGAGAATGTCAACAAGCTGTCAACAACGTTCAACAAGATACCACACGAAGGGATACACAAGGAGGGAAAATAATGTGGTTGTCCGATCACCTACAGGAGCGACATACTCCAGAAACACATCGTTCGTAAAGAAATACAGAGAAAAGCCACCACAATCAGAGGACAACGAAACACCTACCATGATGACAACAACCGGAATGAGTGAACTTCATCCAGAAACAGGACCAGACTTTCACCTCCATCCTCAGTAGGTTATGAGAGACCACACAGGAAAATCAGACAGCCACAAAGATTCAAAGACTTTGTGATAAAATAATATAGTACCTGGATATAAACAATTCTGTTGTGGTTCTGTAAGGTTTTTGTTTAAGAGAAAAAAAATTGATTCATTTTCATATAGTGCTGTTGCAAGAAAAAAAAGGAGACGTTTGTTTTAGCCTGGACTGACGGTACGAGTTAATATCTAGAAAAGGGGGGATGTTATGTTCAAGGACAGTGGTAATTTACGTATCAAGTGAGGAGATATGTGATTGGTTCGGAGGGCAGGTTAGGGGACACATGGATAAAAACACAATAAATATGGTGGTTAGCCAAGACGTGCAATAGGTGTCTGTGATTTAATTCAGAAGCAGAACATTCAAACAGAACAATCAGTGCCAGAGATATTTAGCATTTTTACTGATTTTTGAAGGCTCACAGAATATTTTCTCCTATGACTGTGTAAATTCTGAAACCACCATCACAAAGATAAGTCTTTCTTCTTACAGCAGTAAAAAAATGGTTTCCATCTCTTTCTGTTATTTTAGTAATCTGCAGTACAAAAGAGCAACTTTCATGAAGATACACCTGTTTCAGGACAGTTGAGATAGAGCTTTTTGTGTAATGCGGTTTTTCAAGCAGATCAGTGAATTTGATGTAAATATTTCATGTTTCAATGATTCATGCAACATCTCAACTATGTTTTACTACTATGAAAGTAAAAAAACAACAGTAAAAAGTACTTTTGATATATTTTGTTCAAATGTTGAAAGTGTCTAAACTATCAAAGTCATAAAATGTCATAAAATAAACTAAGAAAAAAAGCGACATTTATGATTCAGATACTCTGTGTAGGAGTACGTGTGTGCGCGGCTTACCCCTGCTTTCCACTGGATGTAAATAAAGTCAATCAGACCCTTGGACGGCCGTGGCTCCGGTGGTAGAGCGGGTCATCCGGTAATCAGAAGGTTGCCGGTTGAAATCCCCGCTCTGTTGTGTCCTTGGGCAAGACACTTAACCCACTTTGCCTGTTTGATGGTGATCGGAAGATCCAGTGGCGCTAGTGTCTGGCAGCCTTGCCATGTGTCAGTGTGTGTCCCAGGACAGCTGTGGCTACAACATGTGTAGTTCATCATGATTTGCTATGGGACCATTTCCACCTGGATAACAATATTGTTAAATCACGTGTCACCAGGCACTGTTTCTGACCAGACAATAATAACAGTTACACCTTATGGTGAGATAATATTTTATTGCTTAGTATTTACTAGTGTAACCTGCTTTAAACTTCTCCTTATTTGGAGAATAAAACCACTAGTGTAATATTAACCTGCTTTAAGCTTATCCTTATTTGGAGAATAAAACCATCTGCATTCAGGAGGCCACGAAGAACAGCCAGGCCAGGACATCATACCCTATTTGGAAGATAACTTTGCAAACTCTGGGAGCTTAATGTAAACAGGAATGCACCACATTCAGCAGGGCAGAAGGGCAAATGTTTAAAACAACATTATTTACAAGTTTGTTAGAGGCTTAGAGGCAAAGCCTTCTAAGGTTGTACATGTGTGAGCTTGGTGTTAATGAATGACGGTTCTGAGAGAGATTCTGGGGCAGAGATACCTCCTCTCTGTTCCAGATAACCGTCAAACTGAATTCTGGTCTCTGGTGTGAAGTTTGTTCAGTGTTTCCAGATTGACCCGGGGATAAAAGAACACGCAGTGCTGAAGAAGAGGTTAATGGTGTTCGTGGTTTGGTACCACACAGGGGTAAAGAATTTCAGCACAACAGAAATGGTGACCTCCGACGTGAGAGTCTGTGATGTATGAAGACTGATCAACATAGGCAAGCACACAGCATATACAGACGTATAGAGCAAAGCTGAATGACTTACCTGCGTGTCAGTCTACCTCCCTGCTTACTTTTTCCACAAAAAGCAGTTATTCCAATCAAACAGAGGAGGACATGAGCCGATTCACAGCAGTTGGAGTCCAGCAGCGGCCTTGCCAAACACTAGCTGTAGTGTACTAAGCCTTGCTGGTAGACTGAAGTGAGTTCAGAGTTGCAGCAGGTGCTCATTAGTGGTGGCAGACACCTTTTAAAGGGGTGTGTCATGAAATCAGGTGAAGTTATTCCATTGGTTCAGGCTCACCCAGGCTACACTCTCCCCCCTTAATGCCTATATCCGTCCTTGGATATGAAGTTAAGGTATAAGAAAATGGTTCTTGTAGAGCAAACGTGAACGCAGAACTGAGGCCAAGGAGTATGATGTGGATGCTGTTTAAAAGAGGTTTTCCAGGAGCGAAGTACTGCAACCAGTCTGGTGGGTGTCTGGAACGGGTTGATTTCCGCAATGAAGCTGGTTCTGACAGAGGAGGTGTACCTGGTTCGGGGTCCGATGTGGTTGGTATTGAAGGCCCAGCTTGAGGGGATTCTTCCTCCACATCAGGGCTTTTGTCCTCTGGCAGTCTGGGTTCTTCTGTGAGGTCTGTTTCTACTGCGCCCTCATTTTCTGGTTCTTCAGAAGTCTCCAACATTCGTCCCATGTCCTCCTCCCTTGGATCCAATAGGTCAGAGAATGCGGCTGAGGGTGAAGATGCTGACATGGTAGACTGGGGTGCAAGTAGGCAGATCAAGAGTAGTAGTGAAATAAAACAGTTCAGTAGGAATTGAAATGGGTATGAGTGTACCTTGATCATGCAGCTCATCCGTTTCTTCAGAGTCTTCGTCAGGGGGAGATTGAATTGGAATCTTTTCAGATGGATACTCTTTTCCTGTTGGTAGAAACCCACAAGGAAGACGAAGGTCGCGGTGGAGAGTAAGTATAGGGTGGTTCTTTTCTTCAGGTTTCACACTTCAGGTTTACTGGTAGGTCATCGGCCCTGCTGACCACCACATACACAGTGGGTTCCCATTTATCTGCCAGCTTATGTCACTCAGTCTGACGTTCCGGACAAGGACTTTATCTCCAGGATTTAGGTCTGACGTTGTCACACGCTGGTCGAACCGAACTTTATTGCGACCCATCAGCTTCTAAACATTCTCACCTGCCAGTCGGTACCCTTACTACAACCGAGACTTAAGCTCTTGGACATACCGTGAATGAGTATCTGACTTAGCTTCATTCAACGGCAGTCCAAAAGCCAAGTCAACAGGAAATCGAGGTTGCCAACCGAACATGAGTTCATACGGGGTGAACCCTGTGGTATCATTCCGGGTACAATTGTAGGCATGCACCAATGGCTTGACGTGGTCCTTCCAGTAATGTGTTTCTTTTTCTGTCAGGGTTCCAAGCATATTGAGCAGAGTGCGGTTGAACCGCTCAACAGGATTCCCTCTGGACAGATAGAAAGTTGTCCTTGTTTTGTGGATTACAGCTAGTCTGCAAATATCTTTAATAATTTTAGACTCAAAATCTGTGCCTTGATCACTATGGAGCCACTCAGGGAAACCATAATGCACCAGAAAATTATCCCATAAGCACTTGGCTACAGTAGTGGCTTTCTGGTTGGGCGTAGGCACAGCAATGGCATACCTCGTGAGGTGATCGGTTGTAACGAGGATGTCCTTTGTGCTTCCATCTGGCTCCACTGATAAAAAGTCCATGCACAGGAGTTCTAAAGGCCTGGATGTCCGAATATTGACCAAAGGGGCAGTGATCTGGTGGAGACTTCCGCCGCACACACCTTTCACATGTTTTGATCTTCTGGATAATGTCAGATGTCATCCTGGGCCACAAGAATCTTGATCTGACGAGGTGTAGTGTCCAGTCTATGCCTAGGTGACCCATGTCATCATGGAGTTAATGGAGGACATCTGCCCGACACTCCTCAGGTAGCACCAGCTGGAATATGTGCTCACCTTTCTCCAAATTAGAAGGTTGTTGCGGAGCTTCAGTTGTTTTACTTCTCTCAATAGAAGGGGCAAGTCAGGGAGGTGTTCTCTCAGTCCGGGTGGTGGCGAATCTCCACTCTCCAACTGTGTGATGATGTGTTGAATGGTGGGGTCCGCCCACTGCTTGATGGCAATCTCCGTGGCTAAGAGCTGAGGGAGTACAGCAGATGTGAATTGCTCATCATTCACAAAACTCAGAAATGCTCTCTACATTCACTGACAGTGACGATAACAGAGTATGGCTAGGATCTTGGACCTTTGGGTCATAAAGCAACTGTCACTCTGAAATGGCCTTGGCACATCTTGGAGGACAAAAGCTGGATCCAGGTGTTGGTGCGTGAATCTGGTGATTCTTTCCTGCTCCTTCTGGGATGCGTGGTCATCCATGAGCTTTCCCTGTGGCCTGCGGGAGAGGCCATCTGCATCTCCGTTCTGCTTGCCGACTCTATAAATAATCTTAAAATCAAATGCAGAAGCAGATAACCACCGGTATCCCGTTGCATCCAATTTGGCAGACGTTAGGAGGTACGTATGTCAGAGGGTTACTATCAGTAACAACAGTAAACTTAGCTTCAAACAGGTAGTCAACAAACTTCTCTGTGACAGCCCATTTAAGAGCCAAAAACTCCAAATTGTGTGCAGGATACTTTGATTCAGTTTTTGACAAACCTCTTCTGGCATAGGCTACAACTCTTTCTACTCCCTCCAGCTCCTGATACAACACAGCACCAAACCTGGTGGAACTGGCCTCGGTGTCTGGAGTGTACGGCTTCTTCGGGTCAGCAAAAGCTAGAACAGGAGCAGAAGTAAATAGATTTCTGAGTGTTTTAAAGGCTTTTTCACAGTCCACTGACCACCTTCCTCCAAACGGCTCCTTGGGGTTGAGATTTGTCCTTTTTCTTCAGCTGTTTCTGGAGTGGGTGGTAACTTGAGGTGAGGTCATTCAGTAGTCTGGCGATTGATGCATACCCCTGGACAAACCTTCGGTAGTAGCCTGCAAAGCCAAGGAAAAATTTTAATTCTTTCAGGTTATGGGGAATTGGCCATGAGGTGAGAGTGCTTATTTTCTCTGGGTCTGTCTCAATACCATTTTGGGATACTTTATGTCCCAAGTACCAGACAGATGTTTGAAAGAACACACATTTATCCACAGACAGTTTTAACCCAAAGTCTCTCAACCTATTCAAACCCATCATTAATCGCTGCTCATGTTCTTCTAATGTCGGAGCAAATACAATGAGGTCGTCAATGAAGACCAAAACATCCTTTAAAGGCATTAGATACGATTCTGCTCTGGATGAGGAGCTCAACAGCCGTTTGTCGATCGACGAGTGCGCATGCGTTGGAGCCCCCCCTCTCTCCCTCTTCTTCCTTTTCCCTCAACGGAAGAAATGCCTTCGTGAATCGTGAATTGCATAGTTTTGTTTACTATCGGCATTGCTGGAGTTTTTTGTGGACATACAAACATCTCAGAGTCATGAATGGTAAAAGGCTATTTATTCTTACTTAGTACTAGTGCTGAAATGCCAGCTAGCGTGGATCACTGAAGCCTGATTCTGCAGAGTTTCTGCTCATCTGTTTATTTTTTCACCATGGGTAAGTAAATAACATAAAAAGATCATTGAAGAGCGCTTGTTTTAGTTACTCCTGCTTTTAATTTGACATTGTTCATCTTGTCTTCAATCCTCTCTTACTCTTTCGTTTGTTTAGACACCCCACTCGCCTTAATGTATTTAGCACACTCCGTTGAGCTGTGTGTGTGTAGGTGTGTGTGTTGTGTTTATTTGCATCTCTATAGTCTGTTTAGATACACAATTATGATCGCATTTGTCAATCGCATTATTTTAGTTTGAAGAATTGCTAATATTTTTGACTGGATTGTCTCGTGTGTCCTGGTGTTATTTCCTGAAAGAACTGACGCACAACGCTCGCGCAAATAATGAACCAGATGCCAAGATGATAACTTGTCTGGCGTGAACTACATCATATTGGTTAACAGGGGCACGGAAATGGAAGCGGTCTCAGTTCTGCTCCGCTTTGCAGCTCTTCTGCGTAAAATAGTACTGAGGCCTAAGCAAACTACGTAGTATGTACAGAAATATGATTGACAATCTAGTAGCCAATAGATAACTAAATGGGTTCATTATCTATTGGCTACTTTATTTCAAGCCCCACTAGGTCTATGATTGATGAATATTATAACTTTTTCTTTTGGATACCATAAGTACAAGACCACTACAAGTTGATAAAATTATTTTAAAGTAATTTTGACATCTAGATTTGCTACAAAATCCTCTTTACCTCTTTACTACCTAGAAGGTACTCAGCACATTCGTCACCCTCTGTGGCATCCTGTTGAATTCATAGAATCTTAGGCGACACACACATGCTGCCTTGGCCTTGTCAGCTTCATCCATTTCTATCTGATAGTATCCTGACTTTAAGTCTAGAACAGAGAACTATTTGGACCCAGACAGAGTAGAGAAGGTGTCCTCCAGCTTGGGCAGGGGATATGCATCTTTGATGGTTTGCAAATTCAGTTTCCTGTAGTCTATGCACAGTGTAACTTTTCCATTCTTTTTCCTCACAACAACTATTGGAGATGCAAATGGAGACTCAGACTGCTGTATGACACCAAACTCCAAAAGCTCCTGAAGATGTTGTCAAACTGCATTGATATCTTGAGGATGTATAGGCCTGGGTCTCTGCTTGAACAGGGTTGGATCAGACATTTTATTGTGATGTTTCACCTTGTCTGTCTTCCCAAAATCCAAGTCATTGTCACGCAAAGAGCTCAGGGATGCTGTTAAGTCTGTTAATCACACGGTCTTTCCACTGCAGTGATATGGGGGAATCTCCAAAGTTGTATTGGAACAGGGGAACAGATTCTGCAGACGTGTCTTGACAGAGGCTGTGTGCCCGAGACTGGACACTGTCAAAACCACTAATTTCACCAACCACAGTCCGAGCTGGTATGGTTACACTGTGGTTGGATTTATTAGTAATGATGACAGGTAAATGACAAGGCTGTCATGATGGTAAATCGACAATGCATGAATTCACTAGAACACCTCCAGGCAGGAAGTAGGATGTGGGATGTTCTACTATCACTGCCTTTGTCCCTTGCAGTGTTCTGGCAGTCATCCTTCCCTCAAGGACAATCATCTGACCGGCTGGGATGGCACGAGTGTTCTATTTGCAGGGTGACTTGGGCGTCTTTACTCCTCTGTTGGCGATGGTACTGGAGAGTCTTAATCACAGCAGCATATCCAGAGACAGAGGGTTGATGGAGCTGGTCTGGGTGTAAGTCCTGTTGCAATTGGTAGGCTGCATCTAGGGTGTTAGTCCCTACTAGAAACAGAGAGTGACTTGTTTTCATGTCTGGGACCACCTGGGCTGTTTTGTGAAAAATTCTCAGGTCCGTGGAGATAGGTACACAATAAACAAACATTCATGACTCACTATGAAGATGGAATATGTTGTTTATTTCCCACAGAGCATAGTGGCAGACAAACATCTCAAGGTCGGTTACGCTAAGTACATAGCAGACAGCATAAATGCATTACCTCTTACCGTGACACAGAGCCTACAGTCCAGGCAGAGTAGCGTAAACCGGCTGGGCATCCGCACGCGACCCACAGCAGACTCTACCCAGGAGAGAGACTCTCCATCTCTTGTAGTCTAATCAGACAAAGGCTGCGTGGGAACTAGGAGGGCCGGTCCCATTTCCCAGCCAGCCCAACTCCCTTCCACTGAGGCAGACAGTCTGTACAAAAATAAGTTTCATAGAAAACCAAGTTATATAAGGAGACAATGTGATTAAAATTAATTAATACAGTCAAATCGGGACATTTTAATATTTCCCTTACAAGGGCTAAGATATATACAGTAATCGTGGACCCTGAGAAATGTCACTCTCAGTTCAATGAATTCCAGGTAGGGCACCAACTGTCCATTTGCTCCCTCCACTTCCAACGGATCATTCGAGGGCTGTGATCTGCTAAATACTGTCTGTATATGGAGTGGGGTATGGTGGTAACTTGGGAGCCAGTATCATAAAGACAGTTTACAGGGGTGTCATTTAAAAGAACTTGACCAGTGCTCTTAGTTCCAATTGGCCCCTTAGGTAAGGAGAGCCACTGGCATCTTTCTTTGGGACCTGCACTAGCGGCAACTCCTGTGAGTCCCTCCTCAGAAGCTGCTGCTAGTTTGACGACTCCCTGGTGCTGGCCCATGTCTGTTGTTTCTGCCGAAGTTGTTTCCTCTTCCTCTCAACCATGCTGGGATATGGCTTCCGGGTACAGGAAGAAGATAGATGTCCATCCTCACCACACCTGAAACAATACCAGGGCCATGGTTTTGTAACAGGTTGGGAAGAATGAATACTCGGCTGACAAGATGTAGTTTTAGGCCCTGCTGGTGTCTTCTGGGTGGAGAGGAGGGCAGACAGCTGCTCCTGAACACGTTACATCTGTTTCTTCAATTCTTTAATCTCCAGGCCGGAAGCACATGCACAACCACAGCCTTCAGCACCCTGAGATTGGACTTGACTTGACCTTTGACCTGGAGGAGCCAGAAGCAACATGCTTCTGCATTAAGCTGTCCTTCACTCTTTGTTTGTCCTCTTCCGTCCACATTAATAGCAGGAGCTCGGAAAACGCTGGTGGGGCTGTCTTGCTTTGCTCCAGCTGCGACCTGTCAATCAGGGTGATATCCCTGGTTGTCAGCTGACACAACCTTACAGTGTCCTCAAGCCATTGACAACACCTCTGAAGCTGGAACACATCTGAGCTCTCAATATATTTAGTAAACATTTTCCCAATGCCCAGTTTTGCTGGTTTTTCTAAAATGTAATGCTATTTTATCCTTCTTTGTACGAGATTTAGTGATTTAGTTTTAATTTTAGAAGAGTCTATTTTCAGCTGTGACAAGATAACAGGGAACACTTAGTATTTGAACATTATTTTGGAATTTTGACGGGTTGCTTATCTAAGGAACATACAGTACATTGATTGTTTTGACTAATCAGTCAGTGTCACCCAAAGTCTATTTCCCCTCACAGTAACAGCTTACATGAGAGAGAAAAGTGTATTGGAAAAAAGCAAGCAAATTTCTTCTTTGCGAGAAGCGTATGTGCATAATATACGTGAGTGATGTAATTTCACCATTTACTGAGTTTTGCGTGTCCCAGGCAGGTGACCTTCAATGACGTCAGCTGAACCCATCTGTAAGTTTGGAAGCTGTTGCAAAGGTGTGCTGACTCGTGACCATTGGTTTGAGACAGGAGCGGCTTTGAGATTTTGACCACACTGGTGAGGCTAGAGATCTGGAGAAGTTTGTTTTTATTTTTCACTGTTTGGCAGAGTTGCTGAGGCTTGCTGCTTTCATAAGAGTCCATAAGTTTCTATCTTTTGCTTGTTTTGGCGCTCTCTCACAGTGGGTAGCTGTGTGCACATCCGGTTCTGCCCAAGATTAGCGCTCGGCTCAGGAATGTGAAAATTGTGAACAGCGGTCAAACAATAGATAAAAAAGGGAAATAACATTATCAGCAACAAGTCATACTTTTAAAATATACAGTGGGGCAAAAAAGTATTTAGTCAGCCACCAAATGTGTAAGTTCTCCCACTTAAAAAGATCAGAGACCGTTTAACCGTTTCTTTCTTTGGTTACCGTAACTGCACCTTACGAGAAACCCTTATCCCTCCCCAAAGAAGATTTGAAAAATTCTAACAGAACTGGGAGGGGCCAGGGTGAATTGGGGGCGTGGCTGTGTGGAGGATAGGTGGGGCAGGAGGGGGTGGGGGTGGGGTTGGGGGCTACGTGGGGTGTGATAGAGAACATTAACTGATATCTCTGATTTCAAATTGCCTAGCTTAGACTGTCAACAAAGTCACAGAACTCTCAGCCCCTCCCGTCGGTAGAATTCCTAAGCCATGCCTCTCCAGGTTTGTTAAACATAGCCTCAGAAGACGACAGAGTGTAAGACACTCGTCCACAGTTCATTCAAGTACCGTAACATGGCGGAATCACCGGAATCACAACGAACAATTGACATTAGTTGTTACTTTGTCCTGAACCTGACACGGAACCAACCAGCGGCTGTTTCTCCTGCTGTGACATAGTAGAGCAGTGATCACTCCCAGCAGTGGTGTGCTGCGGTAATACAGTGGGGCAAAAAAGTATTTAGTCAGCCACCAATTGTGTAAGTTCTCCCACTTAAAAAGATCAGAGAGGCCTGTAATTTTCATCATAGGTATACCTCAACTATGAGAGACAAAATGAGGAAAAAAAATCCAGAAAATCACATTGTCTGATTTTTAAAGAATTTATTTGCAAATTATGGTGGAAAATAAGTATTTGGTCAATAACAAAAGTTAATCTCAATACTTTGTTATATAGCCTTTGTTGGCAATGACAGAGGTCAAACGTTTTCTGTAAGTCTTCACAAGGTTTTCACACACTGTTGCTGGTATTTTGGCCCATTCCTCCATGCAGATCTCCTCTAGAGCAGTGATGTTTTGGGGCTGACGCTGGGCAACACGGACTTTCAACTCCCTCCAGAGATTTTCTATGGGGTTGAGATCTGGAGACTGGCTAGGCCACTCCAGGACCTTGAAATGCTTCTTACGAAGCCACTCCTTCGTTGCCCGGGCGGTGTGTTTGGGATCATTGTCATGCTGAAAGACCCAGCCACGTCTCATTTTCAATGCCCTTGCTGATGGAAGGAGGTTTTCACTCAAAATCTTACGATACATGGCCCCATTCATTCTTTCCTTTACACGGATCAGTCGTCCTGGTCCCCTTGCAGAAAAACAGCCCCAAAGCATGATGTTTCCACCCCCATGCTTTACAGTAGGTATGGTGTTCTTTGGATCCAACTCAGCATTCTTTCCCCTCCAAACACAACAAGTTGAGTTTCTACCAAAAAGTTCTATTTTGGTTTCATCTGACCATATGATGTTCTCCCAATCCTCTTCTGGATCATCCAAATGCTCTCTAGCAAACCGCAGACGGGCCTGGACGTGTCCTGGCTTCAGCAGGGGGACACGTCTGGCACTGCAGGATTTGATGGTAGCCTTTGTTACTTTGGTCCCAGCTCTCTGCAGGTCATTCACTAGGTCCCTCCGTGTGGTTCTGGGATTTTTGCTCACCGTTCTTGTGATCATTTTGACCCCACGGGGTGAGATCTTGCGTGGAGCCCCAGATCGAGGGAGATTATCAGTGGTCTTGTATGTCTTCCATTTTCTAATAATTGCTCCCACAGTTGATTTCTTCACACCAAGCTGCTTACCTATTGCAGATTCAGTCTTCCCAGCCTGGTGAAGGTCTACAATTTTGTTTCTGGTGTCCTTTGACAGCTCTTTGGTCTTGGCCATAGTGGAGTTTGGAGCGTGACTGTTTGAGGTTGTGGACAGGTGTCTTTTATACTGATAACGAGTTCACACAGGTGCCATTAATACAGGTAACGAGTGGAGGACCGAGGAGCCTCTTAAAGAAGTTACAGGTCTGTGAAAGCCAGAAATCTTACTTGTTTGTAGGTGACCAAATACTTATTTTCCACCATAATTTGCAAATAAATTCTTTAAAAATCAGACAATGTGATTTTCTGGATTTTTTTTCCCTCATTTTGTCTCTCATAGTTGAGGTATACCTATGATGAAAATTACAGGCCTCTCTGATCTTTTTAAGTGGGAGAACTTACACAATTGGTGGCTGACTAAATACTTTTTTGCCCCACTGTACAAGAGCAAAATTGTCCCCCCATAATAAAATAACAATATTACCTGTCCTCGTCTGCGTCAGCCATCAGATCGCATTGTCATATATCACATTATTTGGACCGTATTTATTGGCAGCTTATTGCTTCTATAGATTAATTTTAATTAATTTCTTTGTTTAGTGGTGTTTTATTATGGTTTCTATTGGTTGTAAGCTTATATTAAACACTACTAAACTTCTTTGCTCTTTCAAATCTTTTTCTCTTAGACCTTGGTTTGTTTTGCAGCTGTTATATCTCCAGACTGAGACGACTCTCTTCCGGCGCAGCTCATGCAGAACCACCACACAGACATCTTAACAGCACACACAAATACATGTAGACATAAATAAGACATGTACAAATATGATTAAACACATAACCTGGTACCGGGTTCCCTTTTTTTCTCTTTTTTTTCCCCTTAAAGGTGGTCAAGGAGATTTTGTAGCAAATTTAGATGTCAAATTTACTTAAAATAATTTTAGTAACTTGTAGCGGTCTTGTATTTATGGTTTCCAAAGGAAAAAGTTATAATATTAATAAATCATAGACCTGGTGGGGCTTGAAATAAAGTAGCCAACAGATAAGGAACCTGTTTCGTATCCCACCTTTAAGCATCAATTTAAAGTAAACGTTTTGTTTTAGATAAATAAATATTGACAGATCTTTTGAACTAGTTAAATGTCAGAATAAAGAGAGAGAGTGACTGATTTCTGGTGACACACCTGTGGATGCATATTAAAGCACTTCCATAACACAGAACCTCTTTCTTTGACATGAGAGAATCAAGAGAAATCAACCAAAACACCAGGAGAATTATTGTAGACCTACACAAGTGTAGCTCAATTTTAAATACAATTTAGGTGCAATTTGCATATAAAATACAATAAGATTCTCTTTATTTTTAAATTTAACAAATACATTTTTTATATTTAATAAACTAAAAAATAAACATTTGGTCTGATTTGATGTTTGACAGTAAAAGTGTTTTTGTGTTTTTATCTGAAGTATATGTAAATATCTGATTTTAACTATATATTTGATGTTTGGCTTAATTGTTGGAATGGAGATTGAGAGAGAGAAAGTGTCAGGTTCTCAGCTGCTGGTGTGTGGTGTTGGTTTTTGGATGCACTAACCTCTCATTGCAGGGCGTGGCAGTAGTGATCAGTGGATCCAGGTGTGGCTCGTTACCCAGCTCTCTGTGGCTGGGTATTTAAGCAGAGGAGGAACCTGAGACAGACGCCAGTTTGTTACAGCTCGTTCGGCGGTAACGTGTGGCCTGTGTAGACTCTGCTGAAGTTACATTAGTGAACTTAAACTTACCTGTTCCTCTCCCTTCCGTTCCTTCCTAGTCCTCGTCCTGGTCCTGAGCGCCTCCACTTGCGCTGGCTGTCTGCCGCGCCGTCCTGAGGGCTCTTGATTCCGTCGTGGTCCGGCACGACTGTGTTCCTGTTCCTGTTCCTGTTCCTGGTCCTGGTCTGTCTCTGTTCCCCTCCGGATTCCCCGCACCTGTCCTGGTCAGATACAACAACGCTGTCACCCCTGCCTCCTCTGGATTCCTGGACAAACAAAGATCTCATTCTGGATTACCTTCATCACCTTCTTCCCCTGCTGGAAACACCACCACCGCTGCTGGAACCTCAGTCTCTCCTCCTCGCACTGCCTGCTCTCCCGCACTGTAAGTCCTGTNTGCTCTTTCAAATCTTTTTCTCTTAGACCTTGGTTTGTTTTGCAGCTGTTATATCTCCAGACTGAGACGACTCTCTTCCGGCGCAGCTCATGCAGAACCACCACACAGACATCTTAACAGCACACACAAATACATGTAGACATAAATAAGACATGTACAAATATGATTAAACACATAACCTGGTACCGGGTTCCCTTTTTTTCTCTTTTTTTTCCCCTTAAAGGTGGTCAAGGAGCTCTTTGGTCTTGGCCATAGTGGAGTTTGGAGCGTGACTGTTTGAGGTTGTGGACAGGTGTCTTTTATACTGATAACGAGTTCACACAGGTGCCATTAATACAGGTAACGAGTGGAGGACCGAGGAGCCTCTTAAAGAAGTTACAGGTCTGTGAAAGCCAGAAATCTTACTTGTTTGTAGGTGACCAAATACTTATTTTCCACCATAATTTGCAAATAAATTCTTTAAAAATTCTTTTTTGCCCCACTGTATGTCTCAGTTTTTTAGGAGCACAGAAGCCAAATAAATACAGGAGTCCATATGGCTGGAGAGATTGTCTAATCATTCCTTTCGGACCAAACCATTTGATTGGTTGATGTTTTTAGACAAATATGGGAGAACCACTTGTTTTTTTTTCGTCTTTTTTAAATCTTAACAACATATTTTTCTCCATGCTGTGTTGAAAGGTTTTTAATGGGCATGAAAAATAATATGTTAAGCTAATTTATTATGTAAATTAAGTCTAGCAGTTTTTAATCTGACACTGAATCATGGACAGTTACAGAAGTGACGACAGCAGTTTTCTGACAGACCGATCATTTGAGGTGGAGGATTTCTCTCCTCCTCCGTCACCAGATGTAGAGGGAGGCTTTATGGAGCCCAGCGGTCTAGAGCCGTATCAGTTCAAGCCATTGGTTCAGTGCGCAGAGTCAGCTCTGCCCGAAGCCAGTGCTGCTGCTGAGGCAGAGGGAGACAGGATGGGATTTCTGAGTGGTAATGCTAACATAGGCTAACGTTCAAAGCATTATCAAAGTTCCATAATTATCTCCAGTAATGTATATAAAGCTAATCTCTTTCAAAAGGTGCACATGTGGTCACTGCAGCTTCCTGTTCCCCAGAGAGAATGTGTGTTGTAGAGAGACACCCAATATTGAAAGATTGGAACAGACTTGTGTTAAGAACTAAATTGTATTAAATTATACTGTAATTAAGTTGTTAATGGTTTGAATATATCCCATTTCAAATTGTGAGACTATAAATGACTTCCCTTTACACTAGTTAAATTATATTTTATCAATTCAAAATATTTTAAATTATAAAAATTTCTAAATATTTTTAAGCCTGGCTTCCCTTTTAAATAATGTGGAAGTACTGAAATCGACATTGAGATATGACAGAAATACTCCTTATGTTGTAGGTGATGCACAGATGTGAACAGGTGGGTGTGATCACCTGTATCACAGAGCATCCAGGATTTGAGCCTGTGGCTCTGAATCCATATGTGCTGCAGGAGACAGTGTTGAACAGGTTAGTTCCAGGAATCAGTTAAATATGAATGATAAAGTGTTGTAAACAACACACATATGGACTTCCTTTTTTTCAGCTGTTACACACATACCACAACAATGTCAGATGGTGCTGGGGGTACCTTGACCAACATGTCCACGAGATCATACCATCATGCATGGTCACTCGAATTAGGCAGGAGTTCCCAGAGAATGAACCTTACCGGGGATTCCTTCCTCCTCTGGCTTTTAATGTTTAGGTAACAGTTATTGCACAAAATAATGTATAACAAGCAGAATACATTCAGTGATTTGTGTGATGTTCTACAGTTGTACAGGAGAAGCCAAAGAAACTTAACCCTCCTAACACCTTTTAATAATTGTAACACCTTTCATCTTCCTGCACAAAAATGTGCACAAGAGAGTTAAGTTATGATAAAATTGTAAAATCTTTCATAAGTCCAGTTTTTTTACATGAATTTCATCCTTAGCTTCAGTCCTTTCAAAATATAATAAAATATTTGTGTGTTTTTGAGATTTAACCCCTTTAATGACAGGTTTTTTCATTAAAAACGGGTCTGGAAAAACATTCAAATAACAGAAAAAGTTCAATCTTTTTTTTTCGTGATTAAAAAAAAGATTCTACAGAACTTTTTGGGGGGTGGATTGTAAGAGTCTTGGTGTGTCACAAATGTGCATAGATTTTTTTCTTTTTACTTTAGATTTTTTGTGTAGTGTCAGATTTTCCAAAAAAAATCACAACTTTCACCCTGAAGTGCAAAAATGTGCACAAGACACTTAAGTGTTAATAAAATTGGAGAATTATATAATAATTATATAATAAGTTCTACTTTTTTCACATGGATTTCATCCTTAGCTTCAGTCCTTTCAAAGTATAATACAATTTTTGTGTATTTCTGAGATTTAACCTCCTTATTGACAGGTTTTATCATTCAAATCTTCACAGTAAAAACATAGAAAAAACAGAAAAATTTTAATAGTTTTCCATTTGATATGTCTACAGAACTTTTTTTGAGAGTGGATTGTAAGACACTTGGACTGTCACAAATGTGCATGAAAATGTGTTTTTTACTCTATATTTTTTGTGTAGTAAAAGATTTTCTAAAAAAAAAAATCACCTTTCCCCTTTGTGCACAAAAAAATGCTCCTACAAAATAGTCCATTCAAAGAGTTTATTACAAAACATTGAACAAAGAACAAGTGTGTGTGTGTGTGAGTGTGTGTGTGAGAGAGAGAAGGATATTATTGGCTGCAAGCGAAGCAGATAACAGTTTAATACACACAGTTTGCCCACAGTTGGTTTGCAGCGTTGATGACCGGACCTCTTGCCTGTGCAGAGATGGCATCTCCGGCTTTTCATCCGCTCCATCTCTGCCTGGGCTGGACCTGCCTCCAGCCGCTCTCCCTGAACCAATAGCCTGACCAATCAGATCCTTCTGCATTATGTTCAAATGCAGAAGGGTCTGACACCAGAGCCGCACCCAATCATTTTCACGTCAAATTTTAGGACGGACCAATTGCATATCACCTTTGTTATGCGTCATCTTGAAAACACGGAACTAGCGTTTTCCACCCAGATCACAACATTCAACATGGCGGACTCGGCTGTGGATGAAGTGTTTACTTCTGCGCTTGCTTGGGGCATTCAGTGTGCAATGACACAAAAGCGACTACTGTCATTAATATTCGTCTTTTCTCCTCCATTAAACATGGCTCTGTAGCTACCATTATGGCTCTGCTCGCTAAACTTCTTGTTTTCGTTCCGCCTCGCGTGTATCCGCTTTAGCGTCACATATGTTGCATCACTTCCGGGTTTCTGTGATTGGTTCTGTTTCAACTGCCTAAGCCAGCCTTCGAAATTGAGAGACAGCGGTTCAGCTCCAGGTGCTCACGTCTAAATAAAGTATTCTGTCAAAGACTTGGGCCTGGTTGATCAGGTAACTGAACCAAAGCCACAGCGCTGCTAGTGCATGGCAAGTGTGTGCGCCTTGCCATGGCCGGCCTCCCGAGCTCCTCCAAGAACAACCTTCTACTGAAGTTCTTCTTTGCCAGATTCCAAGTCGGCTCCACTGACAGCCACAGCACCCAGGGCATTTTAAGCACTAACGTCAATCATGTTACTGAAAAGCGCTATGGGCCAGCGTTTGGTCATGTGGTCCACACAGATTTCTTCTCCCGGGTTGTAGGCGAGAGGGAGCCGGGCCACCCAGAGGTCCCAAATCTCCCGGAGGAGAGCGAGTTTGTCCGGTTGCCTCCGCTGGCGTGCTGGCCTGGTCTACCGGTCATCAAATCTAATTGCAGCCATGGAGTAGTGAACTGCAGTAGTGAACCTTTTCAGGGACATCTTGGCCCTGAAAGTCGGCCTTCCTGTCTCCTCTCCTCAGAGGCTGCTGGTGGCTTCGCCCTGGGAGCGGTGCACTCCAGTGAGGATAAGCTGTCCAAAAACTGCCCAGAGCACCGCATCCATGTCTGTCCAATCGGCATGTTTTCTCTTGCCCTCCGTGTTTGTGTATTTAATTATTATTTTTAAGATCTCTTCAGTAAAAAAAATTAAAAGTCCTCAATCGTTTCTATTCTGCTCACAGCGTACCGGGTGATTCCGGGTCGACGGACTTCTGGTAGCCAAAAATGAAGGCTGTTGTCAGGCGTCGGGGACCAGGTGATGCTGCTCTTTGAAATCCAAAAAGGAACCCCCCCGCACTCCTCCATATCCTTACTAGTATCCTCTCCATTATCTTCCTCCTCTGGATCAAAATCTGGTCCCAGGGTGAAGGTCTCATCCCTCATAGAATGCTATCTTCTGCACCTCTGCAGAATTGAGCAGGCGCTTCTTCATTTAGCTCATTCAAAAGTTCCAGTGCTTGTTTCCAGTTGTGCATTTGTCTCATCTTTGCAGTTAAAAGAAATTAAGCCTGATCTGAGTCAAATATATAAACTTTTCTTCAACCAGACATTTGTGTAAACATACCTGGCTCTGGAAGTGTTGTTTTGGCTAGCTTTTTACCCCATAGTCTTTGAAGTTTATCAGTGAGAATTTTGCATTTGTGTTCAGCTTTGATCCTGCAAATGCTTTGCACCTGTTGACATTAAAATATGGAAAATGTAAACATGCTGGTAAATTTTTGAATTTCTGCAGCATGTTGCAAGTTTTTTCAAGTATGGCGAGGCTTTGATGAAGATTCAAGATTTTGACAGAGTGCATTTTTTTAGGAAAGCTGCACAGACATACAAACCAAAAAACCTGAACACATGCACATCCGTCTGTGACATCTCTAAAACAAATATGTATTTCACTGTGCAGTAAGAGGACACCCTCCACCCCAAATCCCCTGAATTATTGAGGGGTTCAGTCGTTGCCCCACCATATATGGAAAAAATATGTAATCTGGTGAAAAACAGTAAAAATTATCATTTCAATCTCTGACTGTTGTAAACACCCAAATAAAATATAAATATATAAAAAATTATGTTAATATCTAGGCCTGTTGAAAAAATAAAGTTTACATGGGATTCAATGGCACAAAAAAATGACAAAGGATGAAAGGTGTTACTAAATGATGTCAACCAAATATTAAATGAAACAAGAAACAAATTGTCATTTTTTGTAAGTCTCCCCAAAATACACACCCTCGGAAAAAATAACACACTTTGCATCGGCACAGCCAAAGTTAATCACAAAAACACACCTGCCTGCACAAAAAAATGCGCGAAGGTGTCAGCAGGACTTTGGGGTTAACCAGTAATATGAAACATTTTATATCTAAAAAACATCAGGAAACACTTATTAACGACCTTTCAATCTGTCTGCATTAAAATTCGGCTGGTTCTGGTCCTTCCGTTAGGCTGCTTCATCAACAGCTCATTCATATTCATTATTCGAATTTGCTGGACTCAGATTGGCTAACAAACTACCCTTTGAGAGCAAAGTATACTGTTTCCTGCCCCACTCTGCGCATGGCAACGTCAGACGTCATGTCTTCCTGTTTGCTACGTCTTATGCTACAGCTTTTTAGTGAGCCGCATGCTAGGCATGGTTTCAACTGGGGGATATGCCAAATACTAACGAACAAAGGAGTTGTGACGAAACAGATACAGGCCATTCGGACTCGGGAGAACTCGGGTGTTATCGCCACCTGTGTAGTTTGAGAGATTAAAGCTGAAAGAGAAGTTGTTGACCTGTTTTCACACCTACTATGAAGGTAAGAACACCTGTGGAGCTAAAATATTTAACAGAAACCTCTGAAAAACCGTTTTTAATGGAAGGGCCTTTTTAAAGAGAGTATTGAGCATTGCCAACTTATTTCCACACTTGTCTCTACATATAATACAGCTCTTATTCATCATAAACAATTTGTATATTGCCACAAATGAATACATGAGTACAATGACTTTCCCAATAGAAGCAGTTTTATAAAAGACAGATCAATACTAACATAATGGTGTTTTCTAATAAAAGCAGATTAAGCAGGAGTTTACCTCTCACTGATTCACACACACAACATACAGCAAGTATACAATACCAAATGTTCAGGTTTAACTGATTCTTAGGAGAAAATTGAATTTATAGAGCTAAAAGGTTTCTATTTTGGTCTTCTTTTTAAACGTTAATAAAACACAAACATGTAAAAAATCTAAAAATAGAATATGAACCAATTTGAACATACTTTTTAATAAAAATTTGACAAAAAAACTATTGATCAAATGATCTAAAAATGACCTTTGATTTGTTTAGCTTTTTCCTACTTTCTGACAACTTAAACGTGAATCCACATGTTGGAGTAAACAAAAACACAGTATGTTGCACATAATTGTTGGCAAATAAAGCAGCGTAAAAATCGCAGTTATAAACAAAATTTTAGATTTGATTCTTTTTGTAAATATTTAAAAAAGAAATAAAATTTTTAAGAAAAGCTGCTGAGAAGGATAAAAAAACCACAAATGTTGATTTTTCCATGTCTTTTTTAGTTTTAAAACAAGCCCTTGGTCTTCTTCAGATTCCGTTGCCTCCAGTTTGGCAGAGCATTGAACTCAACTCGACTCATCTGAAAAAGTCTCTGAAAAATCAAACCAGGCAAGCACACATCAGAACAAAGTTTTAGGTACTGCAGCAATATACAGTCAGGGCCATGAATATTGGGACATGGACACAATTCAAACATTTTTGGTTATGTACATCACCACAATGGATTTGAAATAAAACAAACATTATGTGATATAACTGGAGACTGTCAGCTTTAATTTGAGAGTATTTACATCAAAATCAGATGAACAGTGTAGGAATTAAAACAGTTTGCATCTGTGCCTCCCATTTGTTAAGGGACCAAAGGTAAGGGGACAGAATAATAATCATAAATCAAACTTTTACTAGCCGTGTTTACATAGACACAATTAATCGGAATAACAGCCTGATCAGAATAAAAATGTTTCATGTAAACCTGCCATTCAGATTACTTACATTCATTCGGATCAAAATTTATTTCCGGTTAGCCGAGTTTACATAAAAGTACATATTCCAACCAAACAAACAGCAAAGCAAACACTGTTAAATGGTCTTATAACATTGGTTGCATTCATAAGTCAGTTGGGAACCACATTAGTGAGCTATATTCGTGAAGACACAATCTTCATCATCATCATCAATTTATTTATAAAGCAAATTTAAAAACTGCAATGACGCAGACCAAAGTGCTGTACACAAATAAAAACAACAAATACAGAGATAAAAATAAACATACTATAAAAACAATAAAATAAGGTCAGCAAGGGGTTAGACTGCCCCAACAGAGTTAAAAGCCTGAGAATAAAAGTAAGTCTTTAAACGGATCTTAAAGAGATGGGGCGAGTCTGACCGTCAGGGGGAGCTGGTTCCATAAGCTAGGAGCGCAAACTGAGAACGGCCTTATAGCGGGCTGGATGAAACTGCAGCAGGTGCTGCTCAGAGGACCTCAGGGAACGCCTCGGGACATAGGGAAGGAGAAGCTGCACCAAGTAGGGTGGCCCTAGCGCATTTAAAGATTTAAAAGCAACTCAACTCAACTATACATTGTCATTATTGAAATATATGAAATATAAAATATTTGTGAAGCATTTCTTTATGTATATCCCCCCATGAATAATGAACTCAAGTATTCACACCAAGAAAAGTGATTTTATTATATTTAATGTAATGTTAAAATTAGGGCCGGGACTTTAACACGTTAATTAAGATTAATTAATTACACAAAAATAACGCATTAATTTTTTTAACGCATTTTAATCGCACTTATTTAAGCACCGCAGAACATCTCTCATGAGTTTCAGCGGACCGAGTATACTGGCGCACCTACCAGCGTTCATTATTTAGGACAACAACAAACCCCAGTGAACATGAATGAAGAAGCGACCGCTTTGATTGGCCCCGTGGATGGGAAGTTTTGTTATAAAAAATGACTGGATGGAAGCGTGGATAAGAGCATGTGTGCAAGCTATGCAGCAAGGAATTTGCACATCACCGCAGCACATCGGGCTTGAAGTATCACCTCAATGTTAAACATATAGCAGCTAGCGTGGACGTTAGCCGACTCCGAGTACAAGTGTAGACATTTTCTACACTTAATGCACTGGTCTGTTGGACTTGGTTGAACAAAAATAAACAATATTTTGTTGCTTCAGCTTATGTTTATTCAGTCATGATTCAATGGTATACTAAAAATCCGTTTGAAAAAAATTCTCACTGTTCTCTGGTCAAATATTTAAATGCGATTAATTTTGATAAATTAATTACAAAGCCTCTAATTAATTAGATTAAAATTTTTAATCGAGTCCTGGCCCTAGTTAAAATGCAAAATACTTTTATTGTATGATCCTGGGGAGCCTTTTCAATGCTTTATTTGTCCATAAAGTTAAACCTACCATTTATTTTCAACAGAGTAGAATTGACTGGAAACAATACAATGCAATACAAACATTTACCAGCAGATGTCCTCACAGAGTTCTGAAGCACTGACACTTGAACCCTTTTTCAATACAATGGGATTGGAAAGTTTTGTTTGTTCAAAATGCTTTACATCACCATCACTACTGCTTAGTACCATATACTTTACATGTAATCTAGCTGCCCTGCTCAGCCTAATGTTGGCTTTCTTCACTGACAGTGACAGCTATTTGGATCTCATCTTGCAAGTTGACAGCAACATATTCTAGATGCAAATAGCACACTGGAAATTAACTCTGGACCTTTTATCTGGACATTGTAAGTGGGATAATGAGGGAATATCACACACCTGGTTGTGGAACCGCTAATAAGCAAACTGTCCCATTACTTTTGGTACCTTAACAAGTGGGAGACACATATCCAAACTGTTATATTTCATACATCATTTACCTGATTTGGATGTAAATACCCTCAAATTAAAGCCGACAGTCTGCAGTTATAGCACTTAGTGTTTGATTCATTTCAATTCCATTGTGGTGATGTACACAACCCAAAATATTTGAACTGTGTCCATGCCCAATATTGATGGAACTGACTTTATAGAGTGGGTCATTTATATGGATACACCTTAATAAAATGACAATGGATGGTGATATTAACGTCCTGTTTGTGGCACATTAGTATATGTGGGGGCAAACTTTTCAAGATGGGTGGTGACCATGGTGGCCATTTTGAGGTTGGCCATCTTGGATTTAACTTTTGTTTTTTCAATAGGAAGAGGGTCATGTGACACATCAAACTTATTGGTAATTTCACAAGAAAAACAAGGGTGTGCTTGGTGTTAACGTAACTTTCATGAGTTATTTACAATTTTCTCTTTTTTCACAGCCATTGACATGTCAAAGAGGTTAACACGTGAGGAGCAGATCGAAATTGTGTTTCTGGGCCATTGCAGCAGATTTCAATGCAAGACACCCTACGAGACCACCCATCTCCCATGCTACAGGTAGCAAACTGCTTGCTAAGTTTCATGAAACTGGTTCGGTGTTGGATTTGCCAAAATGTGGACGCATGAAAACTGTCCCTAATGAAGAAATATCAGTGGCTGTTCATTCAGCAAGAGCCCACAGCGTAGCACTCGCCGTATGTCACTGGATAGTGGCATTAGTCGAACATCCCTTCGGCGGATATTAGCTACTCACAAATGGCACCCTTACAAACTCCAGCTACTGCAGCATCTCAACGAGGATGGCCCAGATCGGTGCACAGAATTTGCAAAATGGGCAAAACAAAAATTGGAACAGGACCCTCAGTTTATAGATATAGATATTGTTCAGTGATGAGGAAAACTTTTATGTTAATGATGAAGTTAACAAACAAAACCACCGCTATTGGTCTGACACTAACCCACATTGAATAGATCCCTCCAATACTGTTGGAACAAAAAAGTGATGGTAAGGTGTTGTATATGGGGTACAAAGATAGTGGGGCCATTCTTCATCAATGGAAACGTCAAGGCCTCTGGATATTTGAAATTGCTACATGATGATGTGTTTCCCTCTTTAGGCACTGAAGCTGGCACATTCCCTGAGTTTTTCCAGCAAGATGGTGCACCACCACATTATGGGTGTCAGGTCCGAGCATTCCTAGATGAACATTTTTCTGGAAAGTGGATCCGTCGTCGTGGGCCAGTTGAATGGCCCCCCCAAGTTGCCCCCTCAGGATGTTAATATCACCAACCATTCCCATTTTATTAAGGTGTATCCATATAAATGGCCCACCCTGTATATTAACCACAATAAGTGTGTGTCACCTTGAAGTCCTCATCAGACAGGTAGTCCTCCAGACGTAAAGGGTCCACTCCCTCAGGTGGGGGCTTCCTGGTAAGCTCCTCGATGGAGTACTGCAGCTTACAGAGTTTGGACAGTGCATCTTTCACAAGGACAACTTTGTTCTTGGGGCTTCCAGCCTACAAACACATTAAACAAACTAAATATTAAGGCTTAATAAGGGTTAAAAAGATTTTTAATCATATATGAAACTAAAGAAGGGGACAGTTTAGCTACCTTTGAAGAGATACTGGAATCTTTCTCCCAGTATGGGAAGATGTTTGTAAAGGTCAAGGGCTCAAAGCCTGCAAGGACCAGGTATGCCAGAGGGGGGCGTCGAGGATTCTTTTCTATATATCAAAGAATGGTGTTTGAAACAAATAAAAACAGGGATTCAAGAGTAAAAATTACTAAAAGCTCATAAAAAAGCTTTTACGTATTATTTCAAAGTGAGGTAATGTGGTAAAATGGTAAATAGGGTGTACTAATATGGCGCTTTTTCTTAAGTCAGACGACTCCCAAAGCTCTTCACACTACAGTTTGTCATTCACCAATTCACATGTTTGGTGGTGATAAACTACACACATATTGTAGCCACACCTGTCTTGGAACACAGGCTACCAGACACAGGCACCAGCAGACCCTCTGACCACCACCAAACAGGCAGATAGGTGAAGTGTCTTGCCCAAACAATGGCCAAGCAATCTTTTTCTGGGTGGAGTGGTAATTCAAACTGGTTGACCCACTGCTTACCAGACAACCTGCTGTACCGTCTGAACTATAGCTGCTCAAAGTGATGCCAAAACGGTTATTACGGTCCAGAGTTCAAAAAGCTCCATTAACATGACTTTCTTCCCTGTAACTGACCTTCCTTTTCTTTGTTTTTTTGATTTGTCTAATTTAATTAAGTGTAACTGAAAAAAACTTAAGGCAGTGTGGAAAAAAAACTTTAGTCCACACAGCCTGCAGGTCACAATGCCCCTCTGTAAGTTCTAACCTTTGCAGTACTGCAACACAGTCTCCATGGCACACTTCCTTTCACTGTCCCAGCGCATCTTTGCAGATCCAGTACACTGAGTGTCATCAGGTTGCCAGCCCTGCCACAGATACACCTCCATGCGGTTGTCCAGCAGGAACAAGGCTGAAGAGAAATGACAGAATAAAAAGATAAGATGGAATCTAGTAGAAGCAGACAGAGGTTACTGGAGGTATGTAGAAATATGTGATACTTCCTGTTTTATTGTCTTGAAAAATTACACAAAAACTACAGAACTGAAGTATAAAAATGTGACATTTAAAAAGTAGTTTCTGTTTCTCCTCAGCTCAAATAATAATGTCTTTTTGAAGATGTACGATTATGTTGTGTGCCTGGGTGTTAAGTCTCACCTGGCTGTTGTGTAGAGTAGAGGTTCTCCTGCAGGAAAGGCATCGCCATCACTCCCTCAGTTACCCTGGCAGGATACAGGTGCTCTTCCCCTTCAAACACTCCTGAGCTGGCACTCAGCCAGAACAGTCGTGGTGTGTAGTTGTACTTTCCTGGATCTAGAAAACAAACTCACTGATGAACAGAATCTCTTTCCACAGTTCGGAGATTTCAGGACTCTCATGGGTCATACCTTGCAGCATACAATCATAAGCCTTCTTGTCCTGAGGGCCTAAAGCCTGTTCAAACTCTTCAGGTTCAGATCCTTCCTCCACCTGTTCTACCTTCATCTTGCTGGTGCTGTTCAGTCCCAATTCCGAGGGACACCTTTAGAATAAAACAACTCCAGTTATTCACTCACATTTGGTCCGCATCATTTCCTGAAATTGGCCTTACCTCTGGGTTAGTTTATCCACTGCTCTTTTGGCCACCAGCTTGGCTCCTGCATTTGCTTTACATCCATGCCACAAGTAGATACAACCTTTCTGAGCATTAAGCAGCACCAGGCTGGCACGAGATCGTAGGCTTGCATGCTGGCATGCCACCTCCACCAGCAAGGCTTCCATTTCTGCCTCACCACGAGTACAAAACAACCTCCACCTATCTGGACAGCAAAAATCATGTTATACAGTACGGTAATGTTGTACAAATAGGGGGTGAACTTTAACTTCATAATATCACAATTTTTGGTACCTGTGTTGTTGGAGTTGTCCTCCCTGCTGCCCTTGTGGATAACCAAACCTCCCTGAAAGAGCTGCAGGAAACATGGAGGCTCTTTCCCTTGACTCACCAGCATCTGCAAAAGCCAACCAGAAGCCATCATAGAAAAAGGAAAAATTTAGAAAGCATTTACGGTGTTTACTGACAGCGGTAAAAGTAATAAACTGTAGATGTAACTGTATTGATGGTTTATTAGTGAACCCACCTGAGATCCTCGGTGGCTGCCCAGCTCCACCGTCATCAGAGCAGAGATTCCTTTCTCACTGGCGCTGGAGTGACGGCCCTGCCAAAAAAAACAAGCTGTTCTCTCTCGCCCTGGAGCTCCTGCACTTTGCTCTCCAGATTTCTGCCGCTTCCCAACTGACACAAAGAAAAAGAGGAAACATTGAAGTAGCCTAAAAGGAGAGTATTGTTACCATCAGCTATATTTACTCATTTTCATGTAGCTCACCAAGTGTGGTGATGCAGTACGTCCAGCGGATGATGTAGGCATCGTCCTCATGCAGTTGGCCAATGCTTTCCTCAGGCAGTTCCTCCTCTCCATGTTCTCTGATGTGCCAGGCTTCGACAGCCACTGTGGCGAGTTCTGCCTGTCTCCCATCTTCTGTCATCACCAGGCCATAACCCCGCTGAACATCAACTCCCTCCAGAACGGTTTTCATTGGCTTTGGTTCATTGTCCAATAGGGCTTTGGCATCACATGGTTGCAGGTCCAAGTCAAAAGGAGGGCGTACAGCGTAGTGATCTGGGCTCTGAGTAAATATTGATAAGGTTTAGTCATTTCACACTGTATTTATAATTCAGTTTGAAAGTTTATTCAAGATGGAAGTCCAATCTCAAAAACCTTAATTTCCTCCAGTAGAACCGTCTCCTCCTTCTTCCTCTCAGCCCAGTCCAGGAACTTTTCTCTGAACAGGGATGTCTCGTTGTGCTCTGACAGCCGGCCAAATAGAGTCCAGCTTGGACGTCCTTCCCCCTTTCTGCATGACACAGACACACACCCACACACACCATTAAACACACAAACCATCTCAAAGCACAAAACACAACAACAACAAAAAGAAAAAGACTGAAGCACATTTATGTCTAAATATGCCCACCATAAATGTTGAATAAAAAAGCAGGACACTAATCGCATCATTTGTTAGATAATGTACCACTGAATTTCTTTGTAAACTCATCAGTTGCTTTGATATAGTTAACATGTCACACTCACTGTGGCACATCTGTGTTTGTGCAGGAGGCATCTAATGGGTTGATTCTGCAACTGCTGTAGTCGTAGCTTCCACTGTGGAGCTGTTTGCCCAGTTTAACAGCTATTTTTCTGTCACTCAAGGGCACATCTTTTCCATGCCACACGTACACTTCACTGCCAAAGTCAAACACTAATACCTGGTTTGTGGTGATAAAAAAGAAAAAAGGTAGCTTGTAATGTATGTGTGTGTTATAGGTGCTTAATATGTTCGTTATATTTTAATGAGTTTACCTCCTTAGAATTGAGCAAAGACACACTGGGTATGGAGGCCCAGGCAACCTCATGGGGAACCAGTTTATCTCCTTGGAGTCTGTAGACCCCGTTAGAGTCCAACACCCCACTCTCAAACAGCTCATCCTCCTCTGGCTCCCCAGCACCTACATCAAAAAACATACCAACCCCCCCCACAAACACATACTAATGTTAAATCTATAGGGCAGCAAGCAGACAAACAACCCAGATGATTTCATCTTACTAGGGATGGGTATCGTTAAGGATTTATCGATACTACTACTCTTAATGATACTCCTTATCGATCCGGTACTTTATCAGTACCCTTATCGGTACTTTTTTCTTTTTTTTTGAAAGACTAAAACACAAGGGGAAAAAAAAAAACTAATAATGAACTATAATTGTTTTATTTTTTTAACAATTGGAACAGCAAAGCTCGGAAAATAAATAACGACAAAATAAAAAAGTCCAAAATCAATAACTGTATAAACAACTTGTTTTATATCAGAAACTAAAAATACTATTTTGTCTATTTAAAAACGTTTAATGTATTCAAAAACAAAATATCAAACATAACTTCTTTATAAAACAGTGCTATTAAGAACCAAAATAAACGATTTTGAATCAAAGTGTATAGTGTAAAATAAGCCCTCTGATTCAGGGCTTGTTGTTATTGCAGCAGCACTCAGTCACTGTGCATCTCTCTGTTTGTATTTGGTGTATTTTAACAAGGTGGCTGGTAAGGTTACTCGTGTTTCCACCTATAAAAGCAAAAGTTTTTATTGCATTTTTGACAGCGTGCACTATCAGCATCTATTTTTGTAAAATTAAGCCAAATTTTGGATCTTTTCGTTCGCTCTGCCATCTTATCTGCATACCTGCTAGTGAGCGGAGCTTCTAGTGAGAGCATGACACGAAGATGGGAATGCGTAGCTGTCCCCCCTCCCCGCGGTGTGTGTGCTTGTTAAGGAGGAACAGGCTGACAGTGTTTGGTTTGTGTTTATATCTCCCGCAAAAGATAAATACGACCCTAATTTACCGTTAACAGGACCGATAAGGCTGAAGCTTATTGATCCGGGTGGACCATCAGAATCAGCCCCGGGGCTAATTTAATACCGGGGTTCGGTACCCATTCCTACATCTTACTGGATAAGATTTGCACCTCTGTATTTGTTTTTTCCTCCGAGCAGGTTCCAGAACTCTTTGGCCCATCTGCTCTCAGCATTGATGCCCTCCTCCAGCACGGTCACCTGAGGAGCCTTACAGCCAAGGTCCCTTTTGGCCTGAACAAATGTTGCCATCTCTGAAGCCTGGTAACATTAAGCACATTAAACATGTTTACACCTGAATATAAGGTTAATCAACGAAAAGATATAAGGCAAATCAAAAGCCTTCTGAGCATCTGTGTGTAAGATGTAGCCTGTACAATCTTCAGTCAGCGCCAGACAGTCTGCTATCAGGAATGTCAGATTGTGCAATAAAGGTGGCAATTCAGTGGAGACAAACAAATGCAAAGCCATATCTATTCCTTGCATATTCATTCTTACACATTCTTTGTTTTGTAAAAGCACAAATAAAAAAAGTTGTTCTTAATAAATATTTCTGGTTCTAAGTTTCCAAAAAATCTGAATTTCATAACTTTTGATTTTCAATAATTAAAGCTCATTAGGGCTAATTTACATTTGTTAACTAGGTCAAAATTAAATCCTGCCACAAAATATTGGGTTTTCGAAACATTAAGCCTGAAAGCAGCAACTACACTCACCGGCCACTTTATTAGGTACACCATGCTAGTAACGGGTTGGACCCCCTTTTGCCTTCAGAACTGCCTCAATTCTTCGTGGCATAGATTCAACAAGGTGCTGGAAGCATTCCTCAGAGAGTTTGGTCCATAATACTCAGACCAGCCATTCTGGCACCAACAACCATGCCATGTTCAAAGTCACTCAAATCACCTTTCTTCCCCATACTGATGCTCGGTTTGAACTGCAGGAGATTGTCTTGACCATGTGTACATGCCTAAATGCACTGATTTGCCGCCATGTGATTGTTCGATTAGAAATGTTAACGAGCAGTTGGACAGGTGTACCTAATAAAGTGGCCGGTGAGTGTATATGAACCATTTCTTTTAAAGTCTGCATATTTATTGGGTAATATTGATTTATATGATTAAAGCACACCAATCCACAGCAATAATATAAAATTACTGAATAAATTACATTAATTACCATGATGTAGTTTAACAGATTATAAAGAACTGTATTTAACAGAAGTTGCTTAACATCCCAACAAGCTTTCCTACAAGGAGCTTGTTTTCTTTTTCAGTTTTATTCATCATTTTATACTGGCACCTGTCTAAACATGTCAAATTCTTAAAAATTCCCTTTCAACACCAGCAAATTAAGTTTTTCTCTCTGTAGGGGAACTTTTACTACCTTGGCTTTTTCTATGATGTTGGCAAACTCTCCACTCCACATGAAACAGTGCTTCGGTGTAATGAGAAGAAAACAGTCGCCACTGTTTAGGCAGTGAGCTTTCGGCTCTACCAACCGCACTTGGACATGCCTCCGACCTGCAGATGACAGCAGCTTTTACTGTATCTCAACAAAGATCTTTAGCTGATTAATAATGGTGTTTTTTTTATTTTGAGGACATGATGGAACAGACTTTAATGAGTTATTTAAGATTTATTCTAATGTTTTGGTCACACTTGATCTTTTTTGTATTTATCAGACACACTATACATTATGTAAAATGTTTTCTTACCTTTAATGCAAATCAGCATGAGTTTATGAAAGGGTATTGCGCTGTTGTTGGTTACAACATCTGTGGATTTCACACTACGCAGGCTGACCTTGCGAAAGTTCTCCTTGCTGGCAAGCCCTGCCAAAGCCACGTCAGCCAAGTTGGAATGTTTTGCCACTTAGTCAAAAAAAATAAAAAAATAAAAAGGACAAAATTCTCAATGCTGGCTTTAAAGGCCTTAAACTGAGATCATGTTTAACCGACAAAGATTTCAAGCTTTAAATTAAAGGGCACAGATTAATCTTTGGTGATTATAAGAAATAGGTCCTAATTCCACATTATTTCTTTTATGAGAGCACTAATAATCAATGCACACGTATATGCGGTATTCACTTCCTCTGATGTAAACTAGGAAAAGAACAGCATAGCCAGGGGAGTATCAGAGAGGAACTGAGTGTGAAAAATATGTAAATGAGCAGCAGATTGAGACTGTGATAGAGAAGTCAAGTCACTGATCCGAACAAGTAATAGCAGCTTTAAAACAGCTTCAGTTCCTTAGTAAAACAACTCCAGCTTTTTTCTTCCAGTCAGTGTGTTCGATGTAATGCTTTATTAGGATTAAACTTGTGGTGGCAGTTTGTGCAAACTTACTCCTCTCCACTTGGATCCTCTTTGTCTCCACTGAGGCCACATTGAGCCTCTGTTCGGTGTAAACCTGCCGGATGTCGTTACGAGCAGCAAGAGCCTTCAGAGGGTTCCGAGAGCCTTGATTCCTTCTGTTTGGTCGCACTGCTCGTTTGTGTTCTGCTACAGCTGAGGTTAGCCTTAAGAACCATGGCATTTGTTTGTTTATTTTCATTTTCGAGCAAAATACTAAAACACAGCTCTCCTGTGACAGACATGACAAAACTATTTAATAGACTAATCAGGCTCTGTATAACAGTTGCAAAACAGAACAAAAAAGCAATAAGTAGTCTTAATGATAATTGTTGATATGATAAATCTGATGTGTTGATTTGTTCTTCTGCTTAATCTGAGGGGGAAAAACAGCTTAAAAAACTAATTGGCACAAAGATTTTTTTATATTTCATTAAGTCGGAATTCTTAGCAGATGAACTAAGTACCGGTAGTTTTGTCCTGCCTTTTATTTCTACAACATTAAAGAGGAGCATAAACTTTCTAAAGCTACAGAGGGCAAGGTGCGATAGATCTCATTTTTCATTTCTTTCAAATGAGCTGAATCAATAAACCAAATCCTTTTTTGACATTTTAAAGGTGTCCTGTCCTACAAATGTCATGACTTTGTGGTTTTCCTGAAGTATTAACCTGTAAACTGAAATATTTTATTTCTAAAAAACATTAGGAAAAACTAATTTTCAGCCATTCAAGCTCAGAGTAATCTGACTGCTTGAAAATTGACATTGATTCGGGCCTGTACTCTTTAATATTTATTATGCTAATTCACTGGACACCTTTAAAGGTTGGATATGGATGAACCCCATGAATGTTATGAATGAATGTTATAGTTGCAACAATAGAACATAGTTTCCAGCTCTCGTGATGCCAGGTTTGACATTTCTACATGTGTTTTGATGCCATGAAATTTTCTTATTTGGGTCCATCTATAGACTTCACATAAATTCACTCTGGTTTTTGATCTTCTCTGGTCACTCCACTTCTGAGAAGGATAACAAAATCTCCTGGGCTCTGAAGCAGCTTCTGGACCTGCTGAATTCGCTGTGCTGAACGGACTATTTACCATATTAGGCAACCTGCAATGATAACCGTTATTGGCTGGTAAACATAATGCCAATGTCGTGCCCGTCAAAATATTTTTTTTATTATAGATTAATTAAAATATATTTTTAAAAGGGAATACTGTATTTTCATTTGGCAACCCTCTAAACGCCTGTGGAGGTATTTAAAAAAAACAAAAAAAACATAGCTTTTTATGAAATTGTTCCATATTCAACCTTGTAGCAGCACTTTATTTAATAATTACAGTGGGGCAAAGAAGTATTTAGTCAGCCACCAATTGTGTAAGTTCTCCCACTTAAAAAGATCAGAGAGGCCTGTAATTTTCATCATAGGTATACCTCAACTATGAGAGACAAAATGAGGAAAAAAAATCCAGAAAATCACATTGTCTGATTTTTAAAGAATTTATTTGCAAATTATGGTAGAAAATAAGTATTTGGTCAATAACAAAAGTTAATCTCAATACTTTGTTATATAGCCTTTGTTGGCAATGACAGAGGTCAAACGTTTTCTGTAAGTCTTCACAAGGTTTTCACACACTGTTGCTGGTATTTTGGCCCATTCCTCCATGCAGATCTCCTCTAGAGCAGTGATGTTTTGGGGCTGACGCTGGGCAACACGGACTTTCAACTCCCTCCAGAGATTTTCTATGGGGTTGAGATCTGGAGACTGGCTAGGCCACTCCAGGACCTTGAAATGCTTCTTACGAAGCCACTCCTTCGTTGCCCGGGCGGTGTGTTTGGGATCATTGTCATGCTGAAAGACCCAGCCACGTCTCATTTTCAATGCCCTTGCTGATGGAAGGAGGTTTTCACTCAAAATCTTACGATACATGGCCCCATTCATTCTTTCCTTTACACGGATCAGTCGTCCTGGTCCCCTTGCAGAAAAACAGCCCCAAAGCATGATGTTTCCACCCCCATGCTTTACAGTAGGTATGGTGTTCTTTGGATCCAACTCAGCATTCTTTCCCCTCCAAACACGATAAGTTGAGTTTCTACCAAAAAGTTCTATTTTGGTTTCATCTGACCATATGATGTTCTCCCAATCCTCTTCTGGATCATCCAAATGCTCTCTAGCAAACCGCAGACGGGCCTGGACGTGTCCTGGCTTCAGCAGGGGGACACGTCTGGCACTGCAGGATTTGAGTCCCTGGCGGCGTAGTGTGTTACTGATGGTAGCCTTTGTTACTTTGGTCCCAGCTCTCTGCAGGTCATTCACTAGGTCCCTCCGTGTGGTTCTGGGATTTTTGCTCACCGTTCTTGTGATCATTTTGACCCCACGGGGTGAGATCTTGCGTGGAGCCCCAGATCGAGGGAGATTATCAGTGGTCTTGTATGTCTTCCATTTTCTAATAATTGCTCCCACAGTTGATTTCTTCACACCAAGCTGCTTACCTATTGCAGATTCAGTCTTCCCAGCCTGGTGAAGGTCTACAATTTTGTTTCTGGTGTCCTTTGACAGCTCTTTGGTCTTGGCCATAGTGGAGTTTGGAGCGTGACTGGTTTGAGGTTGTGGACAGGTGTCTTTTATACTGATAATGAGTTCACACAGGTGCCATTAATACAGGTAACGAGTGGAGGACCGAGGAGCCTCTTAAAGAAGTTACAGGTCTGTGAAAGCCAGAAATCTTACTTGTTTGTAGGTGACCAAATACTTATTTTCCACCATAATTTGCAAATAAATTCTTTAAAAATCAGACAATGTGATTTTCTGGATTTTTTTTCCTCATTTTGTCTCTCATAGTTGAGGTATACCTATGATGAAAATTACAGGCCTCTTTGATCTTTTTAAGTGGGAGAACTTACACAATTGGTGGCTGACTAAATACTTCTTTGCCCCACTGTAGTGTGAATGCTGGAAAGCATTCACATTGTATGTTTTTCTGTTTTTCTTTATTAGTGTGAATGCCGGAAAGCATTCGCTGTATGTTTTCCGGTTAAAAGTGGGATATATAACTTGGAACAGAATACCTTGGAACAGAATAACAAAGCACAAAGCCTTCAGCTATCTGGGTGCCAGGCTCGTTTACCCCCCTGGCGCGCACGCTCCTATGCTCAGGCCGAATATTCCTCACCAAACCCACTCTGATCCACGATCCGAATAAAATATCATGAGTTCAGCTCACTAGTCATGCTCTCCAGCCCCGCTGATCACACACTGACTCTGATAAAAGCAGCTCCTCCCTGTTTGCTCAGCTCAGTCATCGATTCAGTCCGTGGCAAAGAGTTCATAGTTGCACCGCGGCTCCAAAACTTCCTGCAGCCCCTCTTAAGATCCTCTGTCCTCCCCACACCTCATCCTGCACGCAACACCCCCCACCCCCACCCCCATCCAATAAAATAGAAAAGCAATAAAATCCTCTGTGGTGTGTCTTCTAGTCCAAAAAGTGGCCCGAAGCGCCTCCACTTCACCAATGTGTAGATCCGTGTTAGCTTAGTAGCTAATAAAAAATGTTTCCACACAGATCCTGCTCGTCACATGAGAAACCCCAGAGGAATCTCCTATGGCAAGCAAATAAGGTATATAATCACCACATATCCTCGGTGCTTCCAGCTGGTTGATCTGCAGACCCCCCAGCACCAGCCTCGCTGTGCTGCAGTATTTACGATATTAGGCAACCCAAAATGGTACCCTCTGCTCTGCCAACTAATGGCTGGTAGATGTTAACAAAATGCCAACGTCGTACCTGCTAAATATAAATTTTTTATAATATTTTACTTAAAATATAATTTTTAAAGGAAATGCTGTATTTTCATTCTACAACCCTCTAAACACCTCGTGGAGGCATTATTTTGTTATATTTATAGCTTTTAATGAAAATGTTGCATATACCACCTTTAATTAAAGTGTGCCCTTTCCAGCCAAGTATTTCTCTTCAAATTCCCTTAAATGCTTCAACTTTCAGGGTTTTTTAAAATCATACTTCATGTAATAAACTCCATTTAACTTTTAAACAAGTCTTAAGACATTAGACTATTACAGATCTTAGTTCTGTTACATAATTTTACTGTGTGACCACTGCAATGCCATTCCTTATCAGATGCACCGGTTGAGGTCACAGAACAGACAGTAAGACCTATTTTTTAGCTTTAGTGTAACTCATTTGTCTACCTGCTATGGTTGTCTCACAATGTGGCCTAGAAGGAAGACTGGTCTGAGAAAACTCTCATTGACTTCTATTCAAAAAATCAGCTCTTTTTTCTCTTCAGCAGCTAAAGTACAACATGTTCGCATTGTCATATCTCCCAAACATAATATTGTAGTAAGCTAAAGATTTACATGAATCAGCTTCAAAGACTTCTGTCACCTACAGTTCAAGAATTTTTTTGAAAGCTGTTATCGTTTTTAAACGGCGGCTGGCCCTTTGGGGCCATGCATTCATCCACTTTGCCTGTGTTTCTCTATAGCCCCTTTCAGACAGGCCATGAAAAAAGGTAGGAAAAGTGCAACAGGCTTCATCTGTTGCGCTTTTCTGTCTGAAAGCGCCGTTGCGGTGTCAGTCCGTATAATCTGGTCTGGGACTTATCCTGCTGGGGACCTAGTAATAAGAGCAGATGTTCTGGTGGACAGTGTTTGCGTTTAAACAGTGGTGTGTCTGAAAAGACAACTACGATTAACAACCGGATCAGATTGGCCTCAAATATTCCGGAACGTCTGCTTCAAAATGGCTTCTGTCAGGAGCTGCTCCATATAAGGGCGTGTGTCAGTTTCTTACACATGCACAGCTGCGATAAAGAGGCTGTCTGTCTGACATTCTCTTTTGTCTGTATAACCGTCTGCATTTATCTGTCAGTTTTAAAGCCATTTCATACAAATTTCAGGACTTTGTGGTTATTTCTTAAGTATTTACCTGTAATATGAAACATTTTATATCTAAAGAACGTTAGGAAACATTGCAATGCAGGCTTAGTTTGTTGTCAGTAAAAGATTTTTTTTTGCATTTTTTATGTTTTTTTCTGTCAAGCACAAGCTTCTAACAGGAGTGTGTCGTGTGACACTGGGAGCTTTGCAGAGCTGTTTTTTCCAGAGTGTCCCGGGGCGAGCTCATCACTGATGAAACGAAAAAAGATGTGAGGTGTCTAATGATTCCAGCTTTCACCTGAATGAAAGTGACATCACAGTAAACTCTGCGAGGTGAGATAAAACAAATTAAAAAGTTATATTAATGTTTTTTGAAGCAAACCATTTTCAAAAATACTGCACTTGTTTGTTTTTTGTTTTGCAATGTAGCTCCTTTAATACAATTCCTCCCCACAAATCAAAAAATATATTGTCTGCACTGGAGGTTGACTATGGTCTTGTCTGGGAGGGGGCTTTGGTTTCTCCTGCAGTGGCCTGCCCAGGCTCTGCCACTCTAGGGTTAGGGCCTGGATCCCTCAGGCTTGGGTCGGCCCTGTGGTCTGCTTTGAAGTCTGGGGGCCAGGGCTTTCCACACCCACTGTCAAACAATTTTATGGAGAAACCTTATGGTTACAGGTGCGTCCATGCACACAGGTGTGCACACAGATATCCACAGAAACTCACTGACTTGGGCTGCAGCTGCCACTGTTAAGCAGTGTCATTATTTGTTTGTGTCCACAATGACATTATCAGTGTTTAAATATAGATGTTGGTCGATGCTGTGGTGTCTATGCTCTTGTTTTTGTCTCTCAGCAGGTGTTGAAGCAGATTTCTTTCTCTCCCACTTTCTCTTATACCTCTTTTTGTCTTTTTTCCCTCTTCTTTCTCTAATTTCCTCTCTCCTTTGCCATGTCCGCTGACTCAAAAAAATTGTAATAAACAAAATAACATCTAAATAAAATCATAATAAAAAAAGATAACAGCTGAACATTGCAGTGATTGCTGCATGCTCGGCTTGTGAGAACAAATCTGTCAGGCATTTCTATGCATCCAGACATCAATTCCGACTGCTTTATTGCCAGACAGGAGATGGGAAAAAATATATACCTGCTGGAGCTTTTTTGGGGTGTCCTGTTTGCACCCGGAGCTGTGAGGTTGAAAAGACCACCATTTGGACACTCCTATGTAGGACGCATCAACAGCCTCATTTCGGATTAATTAAATTGGAGAAGACCGTGTGTATCAGTGACTCTTTCTGTGGTGTGAAAATCTTAGTTTCACATTCCTAAGAAGCAACAAAAGACCCAAGATACCCACTTTTGTGAATGGTTTCTGTCACTTTCGACACCTTTACGACTGGACTCCAATTTCAGGCAACCCCCCCCCCCCACTGTGAAAGCAGCCTACAACTCGAATCTGGTCTGAGAGTCTCTTTGAAGCTCACAAACCCTGCCGAGATAATTTAGAATAAGTGCTGATGTCGTTTAGAATTCTGCCTCTCCTGGACATCTGCTGATGAGAGAGTATAAACATTCCTATGTTTGACCACTAAAATGTCAGGACACCAGAGCTCGGAGTCCACCATTTCCTGCCTTCCTATCAAAGGATAAATCTTTTTGTGTTTTGATAACGCATGCCAAAGTATTCTGCGTTGCTTGAGCAGAGATATGGACGCCAGACGGGATGTCTCCACTAAAGAACCAAAACACCCACCTTTCTAAACGGATGTCACTTCAAAGGCCAAACCAAATAGCCACGATGAATAAATCAAGAAGCCCCTTTGAGCATCTCAGAGACTTCAGTACATAGGAACTATTTAATGCGATCACCTTTTTTTTAATACAATCAAACCTCTCCTTACAGGGACGGCACAAACCATTATCTTTGCTCTGAAGTAATGTTCACCCAGTTTAACTAAGTGATAAAATGATTTGATATGTATCTGAAAACTATATTCAGTGAAACTCTGATAATAAGCATGTAAATTCCAGATGCATGCAACTGTTAATCTGATCAATGACTGTTAACCAAAAGTCCTCTCCACAGGAAATATCTATAAAACACTTGGTTTCAGGAGAAGTATTTCTACATGAATTAATGATACATTGTTCAGTGAATAAAATGAAATGCGTTTAAATCACTCTCTTCAGTAAGTCGCTATAAAGAGCTAATGTAATCTAAATTGATCTAAACAATGCCTTGTTTAACCATGTTATAGGTTTCATTAGGATAGGTTGAATTAACCTGCAAATCCCTTCTTTATTACTCAGGAATAAATACTGATTTGTGTAAAAGTAACATTATGTCATTAGAATAAGGAAATGCTGTTTGTTAATTCTTGTTAAAAGATGAAACTGATGGTAGTTGTAGTTTTCACAAAGAGTGGATGAGTAAGCGTTTTTTTTAATATAGTTTAAGAATCTGTAACCGATACCAGAGGGCAGTCCTAAAATTTAAATTCCCAAAATGGATTCATCATTGGCTGGGGCCAGTGAAACCACACCCCAGAGGTTGGCTAAACAGCCGTATAAGATTTATGGCTCACTCTCTTCTCTCTCTCCCCTACAACCTTTTTTGGCCCTGCTTCTTTTCTCTTCTTCTGCCCCTTTTTTTTTAAAGACTTTCGTCATCTTCATCTTAGTTTTTAATTATTTTTTCTTTAAGACTACTTGGCTCTCGTTTTATCAATATTTACCTCGTTTTTCGAGTTTAAACCTTTTTGATTTTATTTAAACAAACTCCTCGTTTATTTGAAACTTAAGTTTTTGTTTTAATGTGCAATTTTTTTTTTTATCTTCAGAGTTCATTTTTCTTTAAATTCGGCGCACGTTCAAACACGCAAAGTATTTTATTTGAATAGTTTAATTCCACAAAACCCAGACCTTCACATCACCAGCTGAGAGAAAAGACTACAGATCCCAGAACTACTTCCTTGGGCCTTCCGGCATGTGACGAGAAGCACCAGTGACCCCGGTCCTTACGGAGCAGCTGTTTTTCTACCTGGGCAAAGTTCCGACACTCTGAGAAGAGCTACTTCGAGTCGACGGACCTCTCTGGGAACCACGGAGCAAAACTCTCCACCCGTTGCTGCAAAAGAGTAAGAGATCGATTTCATTTAATCCATGACAACGGATTATAAATTTTGTGTTGGTTCGTCACAGTGACCCGGAGGTGAAGTCTATGTCTCATTTTTTTTTTCTCTTTTCTCTCACCCCAAAAATACAATTTTCCTTAAGCTAAAATTCTCTCCCTTTTGTCAAAGAGTATTTACAGTTTCCTCACCCACTCTTAATAGTCATTTAAGGTTCTTGAACGTTAGAAAATCTACTTATTCTAAAAACATACTAAGTCTGATGCCATTTCCGGTTCGTAGCTTCATACATCGTTGATTTCATTAAACGTTTTAGTTGTTTATTTGTTTGTTTGTTTATTGGTCTGTCTCACTTGTTGTTCAATAAATATTAACCTTAATCTTAATTGGCTGATTCAGTGAGTTTTTATGTGAGATTTGAGTCACTATCTGGACGGACATGTGACTTTATATTATGAGACTGAAATAATTTAATTAAATATTCTAATATTTAATTCCTTCGCAAGAAGGTGGTGCCCCGAATAACACGTATTAAAGAGGCAAACATTCATAATACGTGTTCCCCTACACCTCCATGTCAAACAACACTGAAACCACTGTGAACATGCCAGTGAGTGGTCCAGTAAGCCACTGGTGAACAGTATCCCAGTAGGCAATCGTATTATAAGGAAGATTTATCTTGGTATAAAACATTTACAATTATAGTTTGGATTGTTTTTGATGAAGACTACATTGAAAAGTTGATGGAGCTGCTTTTCGTCCATGTGGTGGAAAACCTGCAACAGTACCAGGACTCCTGTGATCAAGTTCCTGTTCCAAAAAAATTCTGTACAGAGTTTGAGAAACCAGATAAGAGGCAGTGAGCAGACATAGTTCACGGTTTTTCAGTACATAAGGTAAGAAACAGAATATTAATAAATGATACAAGTTACATTTTATAATTACTTGGGTGGCAAATATTGATTAGTGCTTTTTTTGTTTTACATTTATGTATTTCACATTAGAATAAGGACATTAATTTAAAAAAAAAAAACCTCTTTACAAAATAATACCTAGTACTAATAGTAATGTTTTCTGTCAACTAGTGCTGGTAAAAAGAGCATAAGCATAGCGAATTTGTATAGAATGTGCTTTGCTTCAAATTATTTTGTATTTACAAATTACTGAAGTAGGAAAGAGTGTCCAGTTCTGGGTCTGAAGTTTCAGTACGTAGTGCCAGACAAAGGGGGACCCTGAAGTTTCTGAGGGATAAAAAGGAGAACATCACACAGTTCTTGAACCTCTGCATATTGGAAAAGGCAAATATTTACAGTGGGGCAAAAAAGTATTTAGTCAGCCACCAATTGTGTAAGTTCTCCCACTTAAAAAGATCAGAGAGGCCTGTAATTTTCATCATAGGTATACCTCAACTATGAGAGACAAAATGAGGAAAAAAAATCCAGAAAATCACATTGTCTGATTTTTAAAGAATTTATTTGCAAATTATGGTGGAAAATAAGTATTTGGTCAATAACAAAAGTTAATCTCAATACTTTGTTATATAGCCTTTGTTGGCAATGACAGAGGTCAAACGTTTTTTGTAAGTCTTCACAAGGTTTTCACACACTGTTGCTGGTATTTTGGCCCATTCCTCCATGCAGATCTCCTCTAGAGCAGTGATGTTTTGGGGCTGACGCTGGGCAACACGGACTTTCAACTCCCTCCAGAGATTTTCTATGGGGTTGAGATCTGGAGACTGGCTAGGCCACTCCAGGACCTTGAAATGCTTCTTACGAAGCCACTCCTTCGTTGCCCGGGCGGTGTGTTTGGGATCATTGTCATGCTGAAAGACCCAGCCACGTCTCATTTTCAATGCCCTTGCTGATGGAAGGAGGTTTTCACTCAAAATCTTACGATACATGGCCCCATTCATTCTTTCCTTTACACGGATCAGTCGTCCTGGTCCCCTTGCAGAAAAACAGCCCCAAAGCATGATGTTTCCACCCCCATGCTTTACAGTAGGTATGGTGTTCTTTGGATCCAACTCAGCATTCTTTCCCCTCCAAACACGACAAGTTGAGTTTCTACCAAAAAGTTCTATTTTGGTTTCATCTGACCATATGATGTTCTCCCAATCCTCTTCTGGATCATCCAAATGCTCTCTAGCAAACCGCAGACGGGCCTGGACGTGTCCTGGCTTCAGCAGGGGGACACGTCTGGCACTGCAGGATTTGAGTCCCTGGCGGCGTAGTGTGTTACTGATGGTAGCCTTTGTTACTTTGGTCCCAGCTCTCTGCAGGTCATTCACTAGGTCCCTCCGTGTGGTTCTGGGATTTTTGCTCACCGTTCTTGTGATCATTTTGACCCCACGGGGTGAGATCTTGCGTGGAGCCCCAGATCGAGGGAGATTATCAGTGGTCTTGTATGTCTTCCATTTTCTAATAATTGCTCCCACAGTTGATTTCTTCACACCAAGCTGCTTACCTATTGCAGATTCAGTCTTCCCAGCCTGGTGAAGGTCTACAATTTTGTTTCTGGTGTCCTTTGACAGCTCTTTGGTCTTGGCCATAGTGGAGTTTGGAGCGTGACTGTTTGAGGTTGTGGACAGGTGTCTTTTATACTGATAACGAGTTCACACAGGTGCCATTAATACAGGTAACGAGTGGAGGACCGAGGAGCCTCTTAAAGAAGTTACAGGTCTGTGAAAGCCAGAAATCTTACTTGTTTGTAGGTGACCAAATACTTATTTTCCACCATAATTTGCAAATAAATTCTTTAAAAATCAGACAATGTGATTTTCTGGATTTTTTTTCCTCATTTTGTCTCTCATAGTTGAGGTATACCTATGATGAAAATTACAGGCCTCTCTGATCTTTTTAAGTGGGAGAACTTACACAATTGGTGGCTGACTAAATACTTTTTTGCCCCACTGTATGTGTCAAATGTTATTTATCACATTATGTTACTGCGCACATTTATGATATTAGAATTTTGTTAGTTATTTGCTGTAAAAAAATCTACCATAATCACAACTACAAAAAGATTTTTGAAGTAGAGGAAAAATTGAATATCTTATAACATAAAGCAAACAAAATAATTATTTCTTGTTAGAATACAGCTTGCTGCACTGCATTACATTGAGAATGCCACGAGATGGCACGAGATGACAGCAAGCAGGGAGCTGAGATACTCCATAGCATATCCCAAATACAATCATGGGAATTACACTGTCAACATTCAAGACCAAATCAACCTCAAGTATGTCATATTTTATCAACACTGACAAGTTGATGGGGCTGCGTTTTGACCATGTTGTGGAAGACCAGCTCTATCTGGATGTCTCTGATCAGTTTCCTGTTCCTCAGAAGCTCTGAGCTGTTTGTGAAACCAGACAAGAGGCAGTGACCAGATGCAGGTCACCATTCTTCATAATACATGAGGTGAATAACACCTCATTACATTTAGGTGTCTTTGCAATGTTTTCTGTTTTAAGTCTTACTCATTTTAAATTGTAACTATTAGTATTTACATTAGAATAATGGGACCCTGAAGATAATAAATATTCCTTTATAATAATATAACAGTTCTCATTTCAATAAAAGATAACTACTTTTTAGATGTCTGTTAAAGAACATGTAGGTCAGAAAAAGAGAAATACGAATAATTTGGAAAATAGTGCCTGTTTTTTTTTAAAAACATATAGTAGTATATAACTTTTAACCAACAGGTTGGAGAAAACTCCTTTCATAGAGATTATTAAAGAATTAAAAGGCAATGTGAAGTTTTAAATGAATTATAATTTATTATCCAAAATATTTCATAGCCTTATAAGTATGTTTCTACGCAGAGTACGCTACTCTGTCACAAACCTTTATGATAATAGCAAACAACAAAATTTGGTCCATAATGGTTTTTTGTCCTTTTCTTTCAGAGTGGCCTGCATGGATCCAAAAGGAAGTTCTTTTCTTCTACATCCAACTGTCAGAAGTCTGGGTCAGGTTTGGTTTTTGTTCCTTCTATTTTTCCCACTCTCTCCCCTGCCATGCTTGTGTTTTGATTCTCTACTGTCTCGTCGCCCTGCAGGTCACCAGGCAGCAGGATCAGGTAGCTCATAACTGCACTCGGGCGGAGCTACGTCCTATACCTGCAGTCACTGTACTAATGTGAAATAGTGCTTGCATGCAGATTTGAGTTCCTCATAAGGGTTGTTGTTGCACGGACAGTTTAAGAGTGAACACACGGAGTAGATGCTAAAGTGTTGAGCTGATCCTGTTTTGAGTGCTTGTTTAAAATACTACCCTGTTGGGTAGAAAGTGGATATTCTGGAGTTTGTTCCATTGAGACCAGAATATAACATGGTGGCAGCGGTAACGACTGAACTGTGAGAAAGAACGCCAGAAGAAGTCTGTCAGAAACCCAAGAAATCAGAAGCTCTATCGCCTGGAGTTTCAAGTTGTTGACAAAGACTGTAAAGTGCCTCTGCTGGGCAAGAGGGCCAGCGAAGCAATGAATATATTAAAATTGCACTATGAAAACATCTTAAAAATGGACAGCATTGTGACATCAAAGCACCCAACAGCCAGAGAGTGGACCATGGATCAGATAAAAGAGGAGTTTGCTGACGTCTTCACAGGAGATGGCTGTTTGGAGGGAGAGTACAAGCTGAAAGTAAATGGTAAATGGCGTGTACTTGTATAGCGCTTTTACTCAGGTCCTACGACCCCCAAAGCGCTTCACACACACACTCACACGTTTGGTGATGATGAACTACACACGTTTGTAGCCACAGCTGTCCTGGGACACACACTGACAGAGGCGAGGCTGCCAGACACTGGCGCCGCCGGACCCTCCGGCCACCACCAAACGGGCAAGGTGGGTTAAGTGTCATGCCCAAGGACACAACGGCCAGGCAATCTCTGGGGAGAGCAGGGAATCGAACCAGCGACCTTCCAGTTACCAGACGACCAGCTCTACCGCCTGAGCCACGGCCGCCCCCAGTAGATGAATCTGTGAAACCGGTACAGTTACCAAAACAACGTGTGCCAATTGCAATGATGACACGGTTAAAAAATGAGCTTCAAGATCTTCAACGTAGAGGAATCATCACACAAGTTGAATGCAGCACAAACTGGATCAGTGGAACGGTTGTGGTGCAGAAGCAGAACGGAAGCTTAAGAGTGTGTATCGATCCAAGACCTCTAAATAAAGCCCTACAACGTAGCCATTTCCCATTACCTACAATAGAAGACATTTTGCCAGACCTATCAAAAGCCAAAGTGTTCACAGTCTGTGATGTTAAGAATGGATTCTGGCATGTAAAACTGGAAGAGGAGTCCCACAACGTTTTGGGGGCGGGGTCAGCGAAAGGACAATTGGCAGACGTTTTGGGGAAAACCTTTTTGAAGAGTTTCAGTCAGGATTTAGAGCTCATCATAGCACTGAAACAGTACTGGTGAAAATTTCTAATCATATTCTCATGGCCTCAGACAGTGGACTTGTGTCTGTGCTTGTCCTGTTAGATCTCAAAGCTACGTTTGACGCTATAGCTCATAAGAGGCTTGAAAATTATATCAGAATTCAGGGAACTGCATTAAGCTGGTTTTTAAGGTGGGATATATTTCATAAAAAGCAATGTTTTTAATAAAATAATGCTTCCACGAGGTGTTTAGAGGGCTGTAGAATGAAAATATACTATTTCCTCTAAAAATTATATTTGAAGTAAAATATTATAAAATATTAATTTTGATGAGCAAGACGTTGGCATTTTGTTTACATATACCGGCCAATAGCTGGCAGAGCAGCGGGCACCATTTTGGGTTGCCTAACACCGTAAATAGTCTGGCACAGTGAGGCTGGTACTGTGGAGTCTGCAGGTCAGGCAGCTGGAAGCCCCGGTGATATGTGGTGATTATATACCTTATTTGCTTGTCATAGGGGGTTTCCCCTGGGGTTTCTCATGTGACGAGCAGGTTCTGCGTGGAAACGGTTTTATTAGCAGCGAGCTAACACGTAGCTGCAGCAGGTCGCTGAAGTGGAGGATCTTAAGGCCACTTGTTCACTGGAAGACACACCACGGAGGATTTTAATGTTTTTTTTATTTTATTGGATAAGTGAGGTGTGCAGGATGGTGTGAGAGGAGCACAGAGGATCTTAGGAGGGACTGCAGGAAGTTTTGGTTTGCTGGAGGAGAGCCGTGGGACAACTATGAGCTCTTTGCCACGGACTGAATCGATGACTGAGCTACAAACAGGTAGGAGCTGCTTTTATCAGAATCAGTGTGTGGTCAGTGGGGTTGGAGAGCATGAATAGTGAGCTGAACTCATGATATTTTATTGTCTTGCTCGGATCAGGGATCAGAGTAGGTTTGGTGAGAAATATTGGTTGACCTCAGCATCGGAGCGAGCGCGAAAATACTTTATTAATCCCCAAACGGAAATTAAGTGTTGCTGTAGCTCAGTTCTTTTTCAGGGAGACATTGTAGAAGGTTATGGCTGTGGGCAAAAATGATCTCCTGAAGTGGTCTGTGCTGCAGCGGATCTGAAGAAGCCTTTGACTGAAGACACTTTGTTGTTGCGTTACCATGTTATAAAGAGGATGATGAGGGTTCTCCATGATGATTTTCATTTTCTGAACCATCCTCCTTTGGACAATCAACTCAAGAGGCTCCAGATCAGTCCCCAGAAAAGAACCAGCCCTCCTTATCAATCTGTTCAACCTCTTCATGTCACTTGCTCTGGTGCTGCTCCCCCAACAGGTGACTGCAGATGTGATCACACTCTCCACAACAGACTTATAAAAGATCTTCAGCATCTTGCTGCAAACGTTGAGGGATGCAAGCTTCCTGAGCAAGTACAGTCTGCTCTGTCCCTTCCTAAAAACAGCATCACAGTTGTGTCTCCAGTTCAGTCTGCTGTGCAGGTGAACACCCAGGTATTATACTCCTCCTAGCTCCACTTCTTCTCCCATTATGGAAATGGGTGTTGGCATGTTGCTGCTCTTCCTAAAATTCACAATCATCTCCTTGGTCTTGTTCACATTCAAGATGAGATGATTGTTCGAACATCAGGACACAAAGTGGTCCACCAGTTCTCTGAACTCAGTCTCTCGTCCATCTCTGATCCAACCAACAACTGCAGAGTATTTTTGTATATGGCAGGACTCTGATCTGTACTGAAAGTCTGAAGTGTACAGAGTGAAAAAAAATGGTGAGAGTACAGTCCCCTGTTGTGCTCCTATGCTGCTGATCAACTGGTCAGACGTACAAGTCTTGAGTCTCACAAACTGTGGTTCGTTTGTGAGGTAGTTCCTTTATCCAGGTAATTGTGGAGGCCTACCTGTGTCTTCTGGAGTTTTTCACACAATAGCACAGGCTGAATTATGTTAAAGGCACTGGAGAAATCAAAAAGCATGATTCTCACAGTGCTGCCTGCTTTGTCCAGATGAGTGGGTTTGCTAAAGCAGGTGTATGATGGCATCTTCCACTCCAACCGCACGGCAATAAGCAAACAGCAGTGGGTCTTGAAGCGTGATTGTTTGCCTCTTGAGGTGGACCAACATGAATCTCTCCAAGACTTTCATGATGTGGGATGTTAGGGCAAAAGGCCTATAGTCTTTAGGGGCCAATGGGTGAGATGGTTTTGGTACTGGGACAAGGCAGGATGTTTTCCATAGAACTGGTACCTTCTCCTGGCTGAGGGTGAGGTTGAAGATATGCTGCAGAATCCCACACAGCTGATCTGCACAAACCTTTAGGACTCTGGGACTAACACCCTCTGGACCAGATGCTTTGTTCCTTTTCAGTCTCTCCAGTTGCTTCTTCACCTGACTGTTAGATAAAGACAGGCAGGAGGTGAAGGCAATGTGGACTACAGCTTCTTCTGATGTTGGATATGATGGAAAAGCACCAGAAACAGCATTAATGACTGGGATTAAAAGGTGAGACAGTTGAGGTGTGACAGGTAAGCTGTTGATGAAGGAAGGGTGGGAGGTCTGTTTGGCTTACAGCAGGAGAGGAAGATATTGGCTTGTCTCCAAACTGAACCTGTTGAATCTAAGTGGTTCTCCTTTTGCTTAAAGCCTGTGTTCTTTTTCATCCCTGACCACACATCTTTTATATTGTTTTGCTGGAGCTTGTTCTCCAGTTTTTTTTCCTGTACACCTCCTTGTTGCTTCTTATCTTGATTTTAAGTTCTTTTTGTACACTTTTCAATGCATCTCTGTCTCCCTCCCTGAAAGCTCTTTTTTTCTTGCTCAGCAGTTCTTTCAGGTCTCTGGTGACCCAGGGTTTGTTATTAGGGAAGCACTTCACTGTTCTGGTGGGAATGATGTTGTCCACACAGAAGTTTAAATAGTCAGTCACACACTCAGTCATAGCATTGATGTCCTCTCCATGTGGCGCACAGAGTGCATCCCAGTCTGTAGCCTAAAAACATCCTCGAAAAATTTCTTCAGCTTCCTGTGACCACCTCTTCACAGTTCTTTTGATCACAGGTTGCCTCTGGATAACGGGTTTGTATACTGAGTGGAGAAAAACAAGATTATGGTCTGCCTTGCCAAGAGCAGGCTGTGCAAAAGACCTTTCTGCATCCCTGCATATTTGCATAGAACAAGTCCAGTGTTTTGTTTTCTCTGGTGGGGCAGCTGACAAACTGTTGAAATGTTGGCAGTGTAGAAGAGAGAGAGGCATGATTAACGTATCCAGATATTGCCACAAATGCATTTGGGTGCTGTTTGTAGCTTAGCAACAGTTTAGCCAATGGTGTCACATGCACACTTGGTAGGTAATATGGACAAAAAAACAACAGCCAAAAGTTCAATATCTGGACACCATTTTTAGTTAAATAATACAGCAATCCCATCTCCTTTTTTTTTTCGCTCCTCTTAAAATCTCTGTCTGCTCGTATTGTTTGAAAGCCAGACAGAGACACATTGGAGTCGGGGATATTTTCCTTTAGCCATGTCTCAATAAAACACATGATACTGCATTCCCGATACTCTGACTGGGTCTCCAACAGAGTTTCAAGTTCATCCATTTTGTTTGCAAGAGATCTCACATTTGTCAGTATGACTGATGGAAGTGAAGGTTTAAACTTCCTCTTTCTCTCTCTTTGCTTTGCTCCTGCCCTGCATCCACATCTTCTTCTTTTTAGCTCATTGGGGATCAGGGGTTTCAATCTGAAAATTATTTGAGCCTTAGAAATGTCCTCTTTCCTGTAAACAAGTCTCTTGTTGCCATAGTTATGCATCATATCAAGTGGCAAAAAAATCAAAACTATGCAAAAAAAACCTCTCAATCAGCATAGCACCCAAATCAGAATAAAAAAGTATATCAGAAATAATATTCCAGAAGAAAAAAACAAGCAAGAAACACTCAAAAAGAACAAAAACAGTTCAGTGCTTATACCGATCCTCTTTACTATATACAGTGGGGCAAAAAAGTATTTAGTCAGCCACCAATTGTGTAAGTTCTCCCACTTAAAAAGATCAGAGAGGCCTGTAATTTTCATCATAGGTATACCTCAACTATGAGAGACAAAATGAGGAAAAAAAATCCAGAAAATCACATTGTCTGATTTTTAAAGAATTTATTTCCAAATTATGGTGGAAAATAAGTATTTGGTCACCTACAAACAAGTAAGATTTCTGGCTTTCACAGACCTGTAACTTCTTTAAGAGGCTCCTCGGTCCTCCACTCGTTACCTGTATTAATGGCACCTGTGTGAACTCGTTATCAGTATAAAAGACACCTGTCCACAACCTCAAACAGTCACGCTCCAAACTCCACTATGGCCAAGACCAAAGAGCTGTCAAAGGACACCAGAAACAAAATTGTAGACCTTCACCAGGCTGGGAAGACTGAATCTGCAATAGGTAAGCAGCTTGGTGTGAAGAAATCAACTGTGGGAGCAATTATTAGAAAATGGAAGACATACAAGACCACTGATAATCTCCCTCGATCTGGGGCTCCACGCAAGATCTCACCCCGTGGGGTCAAAATGATCACAAGAACGGTGAGCAAAAATCCCAGAACCACACGGAGGGACCTAGTGAATGACCTGCAGAGAGCTGGGACCAAAGTAACAAAGGCTACCATCAGTAACACACTACGCCGCCAGGGACTCAAATCCTGCAGTGCCAGACGTGTCCCCCTGCTGAAGCCAGGACACGTCCAGGCCCGTCTGCGGTTTGCTAGAGAGCATTTGGATGATCCAGAAGAGGATTGGGAGAACATCATATGGTCAGATGAAACCAAAATAGAACTTTTTGGTAGAAACTCAACTTGTCGTGTTTGGAGGGGAAAGAATGCTGAGTTGGATCCAAAGAACACCATACCTACTGTAAAGCATGGGGGTGGAAACATCATGCTTTGGGGCTGTTTTTCTGCAAGGGGACCAGGACGATTGATCCGTGTAAAGGAAAGAATGAATGGGGCCATGTATCGTAAGATTTTGAGTGAAAACCTCCTTCCATCAGCAAGGGCATTGAAAATGAGACGTGGCTGGGTCTTTCAGCATGACAATGATCCCAAACACACCGCCCGGGCAACGAAGGAGTGGCTTCGTAAGAAGCATTTCAAGGTCCTGGAGTGGCCTAGCCAGTCTCCAGATCTCAACCCCATAGAAAATCTCTGGAGGGAGTTGAAAGTCCGTGTTGCCCAGCGTCAGCCCCAAAACATCACTGCTCTAGAGGAGATCTGCATGGAGGAATGGGCCAAAATACCAGCAACAGTGTGTGAAAACCTTGTGAAGACTTACAGAAAACGTTTGACCTCTGTCATTGCCAACAAAGGCTATATAACAAAGTATTGAGATTAACTTTTGTTATTGACCAAATACTTATTTTCCACCATAATTTGCAAATAAATTCTTTAAAAATCAGACAATGTGATTTTCTGGATTTCTTTTCCTCATTTTGTCTCTCATAGTTGAGGTATACCTATGATGAAAATTACAGGCCTCTCTGATCTTTTTAAGTGGGAGAACTTACACAATTGGTGGCTGACTAAATACTTTTTTGCCCCACTGTATATGTGTATCTTATACTCTCATCTGGCGCCCTAGGTGGCTGCCTCGGTGAGAGAGAAAATATGTCTCCAATCCATTTCGTTGTGCTTCTGTATAACGACAATAAACCTCCTTATATTCCTTGTATTTTAACATGGGATTTGAATAAGGGGCATGGTTTTTCCTGCCATAGTAACCCAAAATGCTTCATGGTCCTTATGATATATGATACGCATCAAAGCTTTACGGTTTGGGCTGGGGGGCTTTTTGGCGTGCTGCGTCACCATAGTAACTTGGATGTGAAATAAAAGTAATTCCACACTTCCCGTGAACGAGCCGGTCGATTTGATGTATGTACCACCTGGATCCATCGCTCCGTTCGGGCCGCATGAGGCTTCGCAATGCATTTGCATTGGGACCTTCATTCAATATGGCAATTAGGAGCATTCTGAATCCAAGTGATGTGAAACATTAGTTTATGCATTTATTACTTCTAGACTTGATTATTGAAATTCCTTATTATCAGGATGTTCTAATAGTGCTGTTTAAAGGCCTCCAGCTGATCCAAAATGCTGCTGCCAGAGTTCTGATGAGAGTTAGAAGGAGAGATCACATTTCTCAGGTTAAACAGGTTTCTTCCTGTTAAAAGGGAGTCGTTCCTTTCCACTGTCGCCAATCGTGCTTGCTTGATGGGGGATGGTGCTGAATGAACAATTCAACCCAATCGGCTGGTTCCTTAGATAGCCGTTTTATGTTTTATTGCTAATTGGTTATATTTCTGTAAAATGCCTTCAAATGACTTTGTTATGAACTGGCGCTTTATAAATAAAGAAACATTAAACTTAAAAACCATTCAACTTTTTAACTTTTTCAACTACTTCTGCTCTCTTCAACTTGGAAACTCCAACTTTAGATGTTGATATATCTTCAACTTAGAGCTCGGGGTTAAACGATTATATTTAAAACAATTATGCAGCCAGTTATTTTATGACTACAGCATTACTGAGTTAACGCAAGTCATGAATTGGCAAATGTAACGTTGAACAGATACGTCTACACACCAGCACACCTTCTATGTGGAAACATCTGAGCTCTGCTCACTTTAGTGGCGTGAGATAAATGTGTGTCTGCTTTCTGCTAATACTTAGTGTCTAAAAAGCTGTGTTTAGCCCCGCCTCTGTCAAAGTGTGTCCCAGGCGACAACATGTGTGTAGTTCATTATCAACCAACCGTGTGAGTGTATGTGTGAATGACATACTATAGTGTGAAGTGCTTTGGGGGTCGTAGGACCTGAGTAAAGTGCTATACAAGTACACGCCATTTACCAATTAGAAAAGACCTGCAGTCGGCGTCATTTCTGGATGAAAGGTAAGAAATTATTACTAAATACGTGGGGAAAAGAGTTGTGTCAAGTTCTGTGAGCGACTGTACTGAGTGAGTCATCTTCTCAAAATGATCTTTGGTTGGAACGCTGGAACACCTGTTCGTTAAAGCTGCATGGGCGGAGAAGTGGACACTTAATCGGAGCTGCTGTGCTCCTTGCTAGATTACACGTGATGTCTCCTTAGACTCTCCCAAGCTCTGTGAAACCCGGAGTCATCCGAAACTGTCTCTTTGCCCACCCATTGCCCTGAGTTTGATCATTGTTGAAAATAAAGTCAGTTTTAGCAACTCTGAAATCTGAGTCTGAGCCTGAGTTCTGCATGTGAGTCCAACACTTATCCGAGTCCATGAAAAGTTGATGCTTCCAGGAGTTTTCACATATTTCCCGTAGTAGAAACATTTTTAAGCTGCCTGGCATGCTCACAGCTGATTTGGTTTAAATATCATAACATCACATTTATTATCTCAGTCGAAGTCTTGCAGGCAAATGTGTAAATTGTCGAATACAGGACTGACTCAGCTGCGCGTGCACATAAAGCATGCTCAAAGTTAAGGCTGCTGTTACGCATTTGACCTGACTGGGCAATCACGAGACCAAAAATTTTAAACTTCATTACAGTCTCTTTAACTTTAAGCACCTTTTTCAACTCCATTGAAATACATTCAGATCTCTTTAAATCTTTCAACGCCCTTCAATTTTTCAAATCATTTAACTATTTCAGCTCTCTTCAACATAGATACTACATTCAACTTTTAAACAAGTCACAAGACATGGGACTATCGTAGATTTAAAGATCCTTTATCTAACTTTTACTGTGTGACTGTGACAATGCCATTCGCCATCAGATGTACACGCTGAGGTGACAAGACAGACGGTAGACCCATGATGACATGTCATGCATCAAATCAATTGGTTTGGCCAGTAGAAATGTACTATCATATGTACTTGAAGTTTGGGGTTACCATGGAAATGCCATTTGCCATCAAACACACCCGGTGAGTCTACAGGACACACATTTGTGACCCGATGTAGTATATCGGAGCAATTGGCTTTATCAGTAGACATGAACCATCATGTAAACATCACAATTTTTGGGTTACCCTGGCAACCACATTGACTCTAATTCCCACTTTTTGACAGATTACTGTGTACATGCTTTTCACAATGTTTTTATCCTTTATCTCATCATTGTTTTAAACCTTCTGACCTTCCACTTTTATGATGTGTCCTTCAACTCTTATTTTAGACAAATTGGCTAATGATGACAGCTATGCTTTTTAAAAACAAGCACTGCTTAAACAACTATAGCAGATTTCCGCTCTTAATTCAGCTCATTTAAACTTCTCCAACTGATCTTAAGCCATTCAGCTTATTTTAGCTAATTCAGCTAATTTAGGCTTTTTCAACTGCATTGAGCTGATTCAGATATGTTGCGTTTTTTCAGCTGCAATTTTCAAATTCAGCTTCTTTTAGCACATTCAGTGAAATAATTCAGCTAATCTTGTCAGTAAGGCTTCTTGTAAACTTCAGAGCTGCTTAGACATCTTTAGCAGACTTTCACTAATTAATTCAGCTAATTTAACTTTTTCCAGTTGTATTTAGCAACATCAGCCTCCCGAAACTGCTTCATCAGGACAATCAAGCTAATTTAGGATTTTTTATCTGCATTTAATGTATTCATTTCCCCCTGAGGGACAGTAAAGATCATAACTAAACTAAAATAGTGGCAATTTATTTAATTTTTTATATAAACATTTGGGATTTATGTTAACTAACCTTGGCATGTCAGACTTGAAATGACTGAGGTCCTCTTCAGACAGAACGACACTGGACTCCAAAAGTTTAGTGGGTGAGACGGATCTGTAAAAGTTGCCAAATGTCTCCTCATCATCTGGCTTCATCACTTCCTTTTCCATCTCAGCCGTCACCTTGATGGTGTGTGCCTTGCTTTTGCTCACACCTGATGCATCCACAAACACAATATGGAAACAGGTTAGATGGAAGAATAATAATAAGACAGAAAATCTCCTTTTTTACTGCTATTCTTTAATGCGGAATTACACATTTAGAACAGCAAACAGAAAAATATGGTTGGTTACAATAAAACAATTCACATAGAGAAAATTTGCAGAATATCATTTGAGCTCATTGAATATTTAATTAAATATAATGTTAATCCTCAAACAAGTGTATTTTGAACTAAATTCCTTATTTAATTGAAATAAATATAGATTAAGAAATCTGCTAGATGTTTAAATTTTGTGTCTAGATAACAATGCAGAGAAAGTGTACCTTTACTGTGGAGCTTGTCTAAGAAGGATTCCAGCTTGTCGAGACGTTTATCTCCTTCTACTTTGATATCACTTCTACTGGAGATTTCTGCTCGAAAGAAAATAATTAGACACAGGAACTTAACTTGTCAGGAGTAAAATTAAATAAATAAATACAATATTGAATAATTAATCAGTGCCATAGACATCTATAGACGTCAAACTAAATCTGAATGCTCAGTGCCACAGTGCCTCAATTCTACACCTTTATTGGCTTAAATCGCGCAAAGCATTCTGGGGCAGCTGCTCGCTGAAGTTGAACTCATTACAGGCTGTATTTAGTCATGTGATTCAGGAGGGGGCAGTGGTGCACTCCTCTGGGTGAGATTACCCTGAGATCACCCTTATTTACCATGTAACAATACCGGTTGGAGCAGGGGAGGAGCCAGGCACTCAGGACAAGACAGATGGTGAATAGATTCAGAGCCTGTGAAGCGGCTGTGACGTGATCTTGTTCAGAATTATTACAAACTAGTATAGAATTTATGGAATTGAATAGGTGGTGGAGTTTATTACATAGATAAAATCCCTCCAGCGTGACGGTCGGATCTACCGGGAACGAGTATTGTGTCGAAGGTGGCGCGGTTTTTGGTCCAGCTCATCATTTTCGGACTTGTGACGTCTTCAGCCTGACGTTGAGGTTCTTCTGGCGATTCTAGTGAAGCTGAGGTGGATTTATCTGACCAGTATCTGCTGTTAGGATCTTCTAAAGGCAGCAGGGAGCACAATTAAGAACGATTCACCACATAAAACACACGGTAAGTGTTCATAAACAAATGAATGGCGGTTGGGGGTAACAGACTGATGTCGCGCACCCACTGGTAAATATGCACTCACACACGTACACACACACACACACACACAAGTTTGTTTTGTTATCCTTATGGGGACCGTCCATTGACTTCCATTGATTTTAGTAACTAGATTTATACCTAACCCAAACCCTTTTACTAACCTTAACCATTACTGATCTATAACTAACCCTAAGACTAACTAAAACTCTATTCACACCATACCTATAAACCTAACCCCTAACCCTAAAAAGGGGAGTCCCCCTTATGGGGACCAGGCTTCAGTCCCCACAAGAACCCTCGGACCCCAGAAAGATAGTAAAAGTCAGGAAACTGGTCCTCAGGAGGTCAGAAAAACAAGCACACACACACACACACACACACACACAGCTCTGTTTGAAAAACCTCTTTACACAAAATGCTCTTTATCTCAGCTTTTAGTCCTGAAACGTGTGGATTTTCATAAAAGTTTTTTTTTTGTACTGCAGATTACTAAATAGCAGAAAGACGTAGAAACTTTTTTTTTGTTTTTGAAAGAAGAAAGACAAAATTTTTTGCTGATGGTTTCAGAATTCACGTAGTCATAGGAGAAAATATTCCGTGGGCTATCAAAAATCAGTATAAATGCTAAATATCTCTGGCACTGAAGGGGATATGAAATCTGAAAGTGGCTGGCACTGAATGGGTAAAGACAAAGCTTGAGGCAGAAAGACCCACAAACAAGCAACAACTGAAGTAGAGCCCAAAGATGCTTATTTTTTTTGCCTCTTCCAGTCTTACTTGCAATATTGACAAATCAGGCCCTAACTGTTTTACAAAACAAATTGGGAGCAAAGTTATGTCTTTTCATTTTCTTTTCTTTCTGCTGATCCGATCTGAACCGTGAGTTTTTTTATCTGTTGCACCACTAGTGTATCGTCACACCCCTATTTATTAGGTATTTACAGATAAACCCTTTTCCCGAAGTTTTGGTTCATTTTGCTTATTAGTTGTTTTGTTTGTTTTCTTACTTTATAATTTTAATTGGCTGTTTCTGTGAGTTTTATGTGTGATTTTGAGTCATTTTCAGAAGTAGCCCTACTGACACCAGAAACTGAGATTGATTGTAAAATAACTCATTTAGTCAATAGAATAGTTCCTTCAATTGGAAGGTGGTGCCCTGTTTTAAAGATTGTTAAGAGGTTACTTATCGCTACACATTTAAGATCAAACGTGGTGACATGCAGAGCCTGAACCATAAAAATTGTCCAAATATTTCTGAACCTAACTGTATATATATCAGTGGACCCATAAGACTCTTATTTAAACTTTTAAAATTCATACAGATTGTGCTCACAAAACATATAAAAGGAGAAATTTTGTGAATCACAGACCTTCAAGTGGTTTCACAAGTGTGGCATTAGATTTCTTGAGAGAAGCAATGGGTGATTCTTCCTTTACTTCCTTTGAGACGAGACCTGGAAGAACGAATAAGTAAAGTTTAATTCAATTTGCTTATACAATTTTAGCAGCACATTGATAAAGTTTACCTTTGGTCATTGTGATACTTTCTCTAAATCTTTTTCTAATATTACATTCTATGTATTTTACTCGTGTGAATGTCGAGTAACAGCATATATACAATATGTTTTTCAGTTTTTCTTATTATTAGGGACTGCTATAATGAATAGAATGCATGTGAATTGGTCTTCATTGAAATGGCAGACCTATTATTCTACACTTCTAAACAGGCTGGCAGGGGGGCGGCAGGCAGGAATGTAGGTAGGTATGTTTATTATTCTTCTGTCAAAATTAAACAAATCATACACCAAGTCATCTAGCTTGTTAACAGGAAGTGTGGAATAGGGTTGGGCACTGAAAACCGGTTCCAAATAGGAACCAGTTCCTAACATCCGGTTCTGGAACCGTTATTTTTTGGTTCCTAAATGCCCGCTGTGTGAGCAAACAAACTATGGCGGGCCCTGCAATTACAATTATTAACATTATTCTTGACCAGCAGGGGAGTTTATGGGAAAAAATCGGCATCTTCAAGACTTTAATCCATCAATCATGCAGAGCTGATGGGCAGTGTGACCAGCAACCTCAGCAGCAGAACCGTGACTGAGGCTGAGAAACATGTAAGTAGGTGTTACCGCGGCGCTGTGCCATGGCTGAAATTATAGCTCCACGGCTGCAAAATGCTGAGATTTATTTTTCTTTTTTTTGTTTTGCTGATTCCGGAAGCAGCAGCATGAGCGTCTCTGTTGTTGGACATGACCACAGCATGCAGAAAGCAAAGAGGTGAGGCAAAAGGACATAATTTTTCCTCTTTAGTTTTTAGCCCAAAGGCAAAGTGAAGTTAGAGGTACGACTCGCCGATCTTCACTATGCAAAAAGCTGTGGACATATGAGTTCTGTGGCACGTGACACGTGTAATACTCAAATCTGACAAACAACACAATGCAGCAGTCTCAGTCAGTCACTGTAGAAAAGAGGAGAATAACGAACCCACAGCATAACTCCCCCCACACCCACCCCCACCTTCTGTCTCCCTGGAGTTAGTGCTTAAAAAGGTAAAATGTATGTTTGTGTCAGTGGACCTGTGAGCTTTCTGTAAATGCAAACCGTTACACGTAACATTACTTTCACTGTGCAAAACATTGGAAGCGAAGAAGAAAAACAAAAAGATTAGCAATTTTTGTTTCTTGGCAAATCTATCGATCATGTTCCCCTAATGACCACATTACCTAATTACCACAGTAAAATTGTAAATAAACCTGTTTTCACTTTTCATCCAAACCGTTGTCCGTGTGAGTCTGCATGTGGGTCAAACACCTCCCTGAGTCCATGACACTCCCTAAGATTTGACGTGTTCCCTCTGCTGGCCTTGCATTTTTTGTCACACAGGTTGCAGTGGGTGTAATCTCCATCGCGTTTAGAGAAGTGGAGACAAACTTTAGAACGCTTCCTGTCCCTAGTACCTTGAATTAGAAATCCACACGTGGTGGTTGTGCGAGTAAAAAGGAAAGACAGTGGGAGATGCGATGGTGGTAGTGACTGAATTGCTCTGTAGTTGTGGTGTTTTCTAGCCTACAGTTCAGGCCAGAACGGGATGGTTGTGGTTCCATTACAGTCTTGGGAATATGGATATGGGTGGGGGCATGGGCGTGCTCAGCTCAGCAAGTGCTGTGAAAGGTCCGTGATGTCCTTCTTAATTGACAAGAGTAGTAAACAAACCTGGATGTGCGCATTGACAGCAGCAAACAAAAATGGAGGACATAGAGTTATTTTTGTACTTTGTACTCGGACTGTGGCTCTTTCTGAAGAAAAAAAAAACTCTGTGACGATAAATGCAATAAGGAAACATACAGCACAATTTTTAAGACCCAGATATCATAATTTAGGACTTTTTCAAGTCTTTTTTAAGGTATTATTTCTAAATTCATAAATTCAATGTTTTTAAGACTTTTTAAGACCCAGAGAGAACCCTGCTTTCTGCAGGCAGTCAAGAGAGGACTTGTTGACACCATAGAGGAAAGAATTTTTTTTCAAGTCTAGATGTCATGAATACGTGGTTGACTGATTCTGGGTGTTTGCTTAAAGATGTGTTTAAGCTGGGTAATAAAACTAAATCAACTAAATCCGCTTCTTTAAGCTAATTTAGCTAATTTAAGCTTTTTTTCAGTTACAATGAGTTAATTCAGCTTTCTTTTCTCACTGCCTGCTGTTGAGGATGCACGCACTCTCTTCTGCTCCCTCTTGCCCCCCTTTACAGTGGGGCAAAAAAGTATTTAGTCAGCCACCAATTGTGTAAGTTCTCCCACTTAAAAAGATCAGAGAGGCCTGTAATTTTCATCATAGATATACCTCAACTATGAGAGACAAAATGAGGGAAAAAAATCCAGAAAATCACATTGTCTGATTTTTAAAGAATTTATTTGCAAATTATGGTGGAAAATAAGTATTTGGTCACCTACAAACAAGTAAGATTTCTGGCTTTCACAGACCTGTAACTTCTTTAAGAGGCTCCTCGGTCCTCCACTCGTTACCTGTATTAATGGCACCTGTGTGAACTCGTTATCAGTATAAAAGACACCTGTCCACAACCTCAAACAGTCACGCTCCAAACTCCACTATGGCCAAGACCAAAGAGCTGTCAAAGGACACCAGAAACAAAATTGTAGACCTTCACCAGGCTGGGAAGACTGAATCTGAAATAGGTAAGCAGCTTGGTGTGAAGAAATCAACTGTGGGAGCAATTATTAGAAAATGGAAGACATACAAGACCACTGATAATCTCCCTCGATCTGGGGCTCCACGCAAGATCTCACCCCGTGGGGTCAAAATGATGAGCAAAAATCCCAGAACCACACGGAGGGACCTAGTGAATGACCTGCAGAGAGCTGGGACCAAAGTAACAAAGGCTACCATCAGTAACACACTACGCCGCCAGGGACTCAAATCCTGCAGTGCCAGACGTGTCCCCCTGCTGAAGCCAGGACACGTCCAGGCCCGTCTGCGGTTTGCTAGAGAGCATTTGGATGATCTAGAAGAGGATTGGGAGAACATCATATGGTCAGATGAAACCAAAATAGAACTTTTTGGTAGAAACTCAACTTGTCGTGTTTGGAGGGGAAAGAATGCTGAGTTGGATCCAAAGAACACCATACCTACTGTAAAGCATGGGGGTGGAAACATCATGCTTTGGGGCTGTTTTTCTGCAAGGGGACCAGGACGACTGATCCGTGTAAAGGAAAGAATGAATGGGGCCATGTATCGTAAGATTTTGAGTGAAAACCTCCTCCTTCCATCAGCAAGGGCATTGAAAATGAGACGTGGCTGGGTCTTTCAGCATGACAATGATCCCAAACACACCACCCGGGCAACGAAGGAGTGGCTTCGTAAGAAGCATTTCAAGGTCCTGGAGTGGCCTAGCCAGTCTCCAGATCTCAACCCCATAGAAAATCTCTGGAGGGAGTTGAAAGTCCGTGTTGCCCAGCGTCAGCCCCAAAACATCACTGCTCTAGAGGAGATCTGCATGGAGGAATGGGCCAAAATACCAGCAACAGTGTGTGAAAACCTTGTGAAGACTTACAGAAAACGTTTGACCTCTGTCATTGCCAACAAAGGCTATACAACAAAGTATTGAGATTAACTTTTGTTATTGACCAAATACTTATTTTCCACCATAATTTGCAAATAAATTCTTTAAAAATCAGACAATGTGATTTTCTGGATTTTTTTCCCTCATTTTGTCTCTCATAGTTGAGGTATATCTATGATGAAAATTACAGGCCTCTCTGATCTTTTTAAGTGGGAGAACTTACACAATTGGTGGCTGACTAAATACTTTTTTGCCCCACTGTATTTTTCTTTTCCTTGCTTTTTTCAGCATTTGTGTTTCTCTCTGCTAGCTGTTTCAAATTAAAATTGAAAATTGATCTTGTTTCGTGGTCTCAAATACGTAAGCCCTGAAGGGCTTTGAGTGGAAAAATCCAAAACAGCCAGATTGGACCAAATTACATAGACAGCAGCCAATCAATCGATCAGTCACTTCTCCACTCTGAGCCAAACCTGCAACTTCTCCAAGGTCGCACCAATCCTTCCAGTGAGATCCAGCAGTTTTCCGTTTCTAAACCTCCCGGTCCCGCTAAAGATTTGCAGCCTACTGTTTGCTGTACTACTGCTCCAAGACCGCATCCAGTTTGCAATCCAGATCTCTGAATCCAAGTCCAAGTGTTGCCAGATGAGGACCATACATTCCACAACTTTAGAATTTGTTGATATGTCAGGTAACCGTAAGCACCAATCAGCAGGTATCCCATGATCAATAATCCAAATATGTGTACATCCTCCACATCTTTGATAGCCAGAACAGACAGGCATACCATCTTTCATTTGCCCAAGAAATCCAAGGTAAACCCGGCCAGAAGTGACGACTCCGGGCATGACGGCTCTCCCCTTTTCAGCCTTAAATTTGAAAAAACTTTGTCCAATATGTTGAGTAGGGAAGCCCTGTAGGGCATGGTTGGGAAAAAAAATTTCGGATCATCCAATTTTCTAAGTCTGACCTATTTTTATTTCTACTGACATTTTGGCCAGAAAAAATATATAGATAAGATAGTCATCTTCACCTCTTCTTCCAGGCAGCTGACACTATGTAAGATGTTGCTTTCAGCTTATTTTAATTTGGTTCATTTTATGTTTTTATATTATTAGATAGGGCTATTTTTCTTATGTTGTATATAATACAGCACTTTGGTCCCGTGCTGTTTTACAGTGCTTTACAAATAAAGTTGGATTTGATGCAGTGGTGGCTCATGGGAAACCTACTTGTGAATAGACAGGTGATCAATAGTGCAAAATGCACATGAACAGCTGCCAATTTCCAACATGTTGGATATTTACTGTCCCTTAATGGTTTTAGTATATTGTCTTTTCTTTGTTTCTTTTCGAGTTTGCTGGAAATTATTTTTGAGTCTTTAGCTCAGAATGACTAATAAAAAACATTTGTGATCAACCAATAAACAGATGCAATGCTTAACATGTCCGCATGATTTTTCTTATTAGTATTTCAGTATGTTATTTGCATGTTTCTGCAACAGTTATCAGTAAAGTTTTTAACTACACTTTGTTTTAAACCTCAGACCATTCCTGAAAATATCTTATGAGGACACCATTAGATTAGATTAGAGTCTTTATTGTTATTCCATGGTAGTACAACAAAATTGGGGTACAGTTCTCCTTTTGAGCAAAAGTGAAATGTAAGTCTAAACAGATAAAGATACTTGGTGGGCGGCCTACTGTTGCGGCAATCGCCCTTAATTCGAAAGATGGCAGGTTTGATCCCCGGTGCCGGGAAGCTACGTTGAAGTATCCTTGGGCAAGATACTGAATCCGCCGCTGCCTCGGGGCGGCCGTAGTCTGTCGGGAAGGAGATCACTCTCCGATTGGGAAACCGGAGCTTGATCCCGTGTCCCAGCAAGAGGCTACGTGTCGGCGTATCCTAGGGCAAAGATACTGAACCCCACAGCTAATCTTCAACCTCAGCCTCACCCAGGAGAAGGTACCAATTCTATAGAAAACAGCTTGTGAGACTGAAGGATTGTGTGTGTGAGCAGGTGATCAGCAGCACAGGAGCCCCACAGAGGACTGTACTCTGACTATTCCTTATCACTCTGTACACCTCTGACTTTCAGTACAGATCAGAGTCCTGTCATCTATAGAAATGCTCTGATGACTCTGCAGTAGTTGGTGGAGATGGACCACAGACCGAGTACAGAGACCTGGTAGACCACTTTGTGTCCTGGTGTGGGAACAATCATCTAATCTTAAATGTGAACAAGACAAAGGAGATGACTGTCGATTTTAGGAAGAGTAGCAACATGCCAAAACTAATTTCCATTAAGGGAGAAGAAGTGGAGGTAGTGGAGGAGTATAAATATCTGGTGTTCACCTGGACAACAGACTGGAGACAATACTGCAATGCTGTTTTTAGGAAGGAATAGAGCAGACTGGACTTCCTCAGGAAGCTTAGATCCTTCAACATTTGCAGCAACATGTTGAAAATCTTTTATAAGTCTGTTGTGGAGAGTGTGATCACATCTGCAGTCACCTGTTGGGGGCGGAACATCAGAGCAGGTGAAAGAGGCTGAAGAGATTGATAAGGCGAGCTGGTTCTGTTCTGGGGACTGATCTGGAGTCTCTTGAGGTGATTGTCCGGATGGTTCATTATGGAAAACCCTCATCATCCTCTTCACAACACAGTAACTCAACAACAGAGTGTTCAGTCAAAGGCTTCTTCAGATCCGCTGCAGCATAGACCGCTACAGGAGATCCTTCTTGCCCACAGCTTTAACCTTCTACAATGGCTCCCTGAAAAACTGAGCTACATCAACAATTAATTTCCCTTTGGGGGTTAATAAAGTATTTTTTAATTAAATTGTTTAATAGCTCCTGTTTACAGTAGTTACAAGCTTCTTGCTGCAGAATCTAGATGCTGGTCTGACACGACGCTGGAAACCAAGATAACTCTAATTTCTCCTTCCAGTCAGCTCTAGGTCCTGGATAATCAGAGGAGTCTTCAAGTGACGTTCAATCTGGACCTGGTGACTATGACAAGAGAAAGAAAAGATCAATGATCAGTTTTATTGCATCAACAGAACAGATCAGCAGCAAGATAAGCTCATGTTTATTTTTTACTAAAACACAACAGTTTGAATGTGTCAATAAATTGATCAAAAATTGTTGGTGTACAATTACTAATGTAATTTAAACATACTGATGAGGTTCCAGTCTTTAGCCAGATGTTCTAATGTCTTTACCTTCGAACAGAACTGCTCAGCAGGTTTCCTGCTTTCACCTGTAAAGCAAGACAATATTGTAGTATTGACACCAAACTCTTAACTGGTTCGGCACAGACTGACAACAGCTGGAGATCTGGAACTCTGTTCGGATCATCCATCTTCTTGCAGTATTTACGTGCTAATCGTCAAGGAGATAACAGCTAACATAGCCAGGTCCAGCTTCAGTTCACCAGCACATCCACATGAACCCTCGACTCTACATTGTGTTTTGTTGTCTTTAATGGAGAAGAGGGTCTCCAGGATGCCCAGGCAGGTTTATTTCCTGCTTAAACTACAGAGATGAGACTGGAAAAGTGTCTCAGTATCGCACACTAACACAGAATAGCACTTTTTTTAGAATAACACATTAGCATGTTTAAACACATGGCAGATTACAGAAAGAATTAACAGCAAAATACAAAAAAAAAACTTGTATGGGACACTTGTCTAATAACAGTCATGACTCTCTGTGTAACTACATGGTTTTCTGTAGTAAATGTAACTGTACAGAGCGCTCTGTACAGACACTCACCCCCACTCAGTTCTGACAGAATGGCCGTGTTTCCAGCAGCCAGAATATTACACAGCGAGCTGTTTCCCAACTACACTGATTTACAGCATGTGAAACGTTCAGTTTTAAAGTTAAAACGATAATGTCAAAGTGAAAAAATTGTGTACTTTTGTCTAACCACTACACAAACTGCCTGTGTTTACACACAACAAATATAACTTGTATTAGAATGACATGGAGAAGTTTACTGACCTGGAGGAAGGAGAGCGATAAGAACTTCCTGGTTTCTGCTGACTCAGGCAGGTACATTCCCCCCCTTGTGGTCGGAGGAGGTATTACCAAAACAAACACCTTTAAAATAGACGTCTCAAAAAGAATTTTCTTTCTCTTGCCTTTCAGGACCGATCCGCTACGAAAATAAAATAAAAGGATGCGAGAAAAAAAAATTCTGGTTCTGAAATATGTTTTTTGGAAAATAATCTTTTTAAGTAAAAACTATAACTTTTCATCACACTCGTTTTTTTTTTTGGCCAAAATGTCAGAAGAAAAAAATTAAGTAGGTCAGACGTAAAAAATGGGATGGTCCGAAATTTTTTTCCCAACCATGCCCTTCAGCGCTTCTGTACTAAACGCATTGGACAAAGTTTTTTTCAAATTTAAGGCTGAAAAGGAGGGAGCCGTCATGCCCGTCACTTCAGGCTGGGTTTACCTTGGATTTCTGGGACGAATGACAGATGGTATGTCTGTCCGTTCTGGCTATCAAAGATGTGGAGGATGTACACATATTTGGATTATTGATCATGGGATACCTGCTGATTGGCGCTTGCGGTTACCTGATGTATCAACAAATTCTAAAGTTGTGGAATGTATGGTCGTCATCTGACAACACTTGGACTAACAGATTCAGAGATCTGGATTGCAAACTGGATGCGGTCTCGAACAGCAAACAGCAAATCTTTAGCTGGACTGGGAGGTTTAGGAACGGGACCGCAAGCTGGCTGATGGGGTTCTGGAGCTCAGTCAAAAAATGGATGCGCTGCTGGATCTCACTAGAAAGATTGGTGCGACCTTGGTGAAGTTGCAAATTTGGCTCAGAGTAGAGAAGTGACTAATTGATTGATTGGCTGCTGCTCCTTTTCTGTGCCCAAAGCCTTGCTTTGTTTTTTTGCATGTCGTGCACAGAGTTTTTTCTTCAGAAAGAGCCACAGTCCGAGTACAAAAATAACTCTATGTCCTCCATTTTTGTTTGCTGCTGTCAATGCGCACATACAGGTTTGTTTACTACTCTTGTGTCAATTAAGAAGGACATCACAGACCTTTCACACCACTTGCTAAGCTGAGCACGCCCATGCCCCCACCCATATCCACATTCCAGAGACTGTAATAGAAATTCAACAATCCCATTCTGGCCTGAACTGATCCAAACTGTAATGTACCCTGCCGACACCTGTGAAAACACCACAACTACAGAGCAATTCAGTCACTAACACCATCGCATCTCCCGCTGTCTTTTCTTTTTACACCCACACCCACCGCGTGTGGATTCCTAATTCAAGGTATGAGGGACAAGAAGCGTTCTAAAGTTCGACTCCACTTCGCGATGGAGATTACACCCGCTGCAACCCGTGTGACACAAAATGCACGGTCCTCACAGTCTCGTCTGTTACCGTTTCCCCTGCTGAGGTGTTTTTTACAATCTCAAGCTGCAAGTCATGAGGGCACGGCTTGAGAGGAATTTTTTTCCCGTCCATCCACCCAAATGTGTCCCCTGTATTTTTCTGTTTCCTCACATAAGTTTATGTGATCTTATGCATATGTATATGTATGTATGAGTATGTATGTGTATGTATGCATTTCCTTGTCTGCCCTCATGTTTGGCACTGGACGTGGCTGCCTGGGATGAGTGAGGGTTAAAATGTGTTTCCCATGGTAATTTCGTTGTACTGTACTGTATAACGTTTTCACTGCTCAATTTCCCAAAGGGAACCTTCCTGAGGGATTAATAAAGTATTATCTTATTTTATCTTATGCTAATTGAGCTAATTTATGCTTTTTTCAGCTGCAATGAGCTAATTCAGCTTCCTTAAGTTAATTCAGCTAATTTACATTTTTTTGAGCTACAATGAGATACTTCAGTTTCATTAAACTAATTCTTCTAACTTAAGCTATTTTTATCTGCATTTAGCTCACTCTGCTGGTTCATTCATCTGCATTTAAATCATTCTTTTCAGCTCTCAGCATTCACAATATTTTTAGTATTATATTCATTTTTCTAATATCCTAAAAACAGACCTTTCTTGGCCATTCGTCCAGCCACAGTGAACTGTACAGAGTCATTGGCTGCTCCTTTGCCTTTGTTCTTCCACTGCTCCTCCTTCTCCTTCAGGATCTTCATCCTCTCTGTCACTGTCATCTTTGACTCCAGATCGATATTGGACTTCTGTTGAATTGAAATGAAATAAACATTAATACTCTGCACTATTACTTGATTTTCCAAAGTGCTGATCATAAACGTCTTGTGCAGTGCTTAATTTATTTAATAAAGAAATCACAGAAAGCATGATAGATGAGACAAAAACATGAAAAAGGACATTAATTTAGTAATCGGTTGTAAAAAGCAACTCTTGACATTTAAATGCATTTTTAAAACAATCAGAACTATTATAAAGCAAGATTTTGCTATTTTTAACTTTTCTTATACATATAAAACAGAAAAAAATATTGACTCCGGACACAGAAATTGCAAACTATTTCCTTGTATGATATTTTGCTGTTATTAGTGCAACTAAACTGGTTCTTTACAGGGTTTCCATTTCCCACTGGAACTCAACAGTAAAAAAAAATCCTAGTAATAACATTCCCCTTTGAAATGTTTACATGTTTTTATGGTACTTTGGGATATGTTGTTGCAATGCAGTATTTCTTGCTAATAATTAGCTCCTCAGTCTGTTACTCAGCATGAATATTTACTTGTTTTCAGAAGTAGGCTAACACAAAAGACATCTGCATAGCATGACAGCAGTTCCAAAGAGAAAAACGTTTACATGCATAACTGCAAAACGTTTGTCAGTCTAAGAGTGTTGATGATGCATTAATGTGTTATAGTACGGTATTTATTAACATCAAAGTGTGAAATAAACATCTTAAATTTAAACCAAAAAAGACAAAAGAACGTTGCAGCTGAACAGCTGTTGAAGATTTTATCTTTCTTTGCTTTTCTTTGTTGCTTTTAAAGACTGCTTTTTGCATTGTTAACATGTGCTTGTGATATTTTTCTGATGCTAGAGTACATACCCTAAGAAAATTAAGCTCAAAATGGTATTTGTAAATGGGTATTTATACATTCAAAAGCGCTGTGAATCAACAGACACAAAAATGTGGTCTAAAAAAGACTGGATTTGGGACGTAGAAAATCCACTGGGTGGGCCACAAACTCCTGCAGACCTGCCAACCTTTTCAAAAAAACTTTGTGTACCACTTGGGTTGCACGGCTTTTTCTTGTGATACACACATATATATATATATATATATATACACAAAAATCCTCTCTGAGCCCTTGGTATTTCTCAAGTTTCTCATGTCCCTTCTTCCTGATGTTGCCACCACTTGGTATCGCCACATCCACCACAACTGCTTTCCTCTGCTCTTTATCAACCACCACAATGTCCGGTTGGTTCGCCATTACCATCCTGTCTGTCTGGATCTGGAAGTCCCACAGGATCTTTGCTCGCTCATCTGTGCGGAGTATGGGCTGGAAACCCCAAGGTCAAAGTGGGATATATATACATATATATATATATATATTTTAGGGATGTAACGGTACACAAAAATCATGGTTCGGTACGCATCTCAGTTTTGAGGTCACGGTTTGGTTCATTTTGGTACAGTAAGTGCAAACAAACCATAATTGCTTTTTTTAAATTTTCAACTTTTGTAAACAACAGTTTATATATTTTCTTATAAGAATGAAACATTAAAAAATAAGAAAACATATAAATATACAAATAAAAAGTAGAGTACAGCTTAACTTACTAAAACAGGAGACCTTATAGATAAAGGGGGTGTTCAAGCTCCGCTTGTTTATATCAACCATGACGTCTGCTAGAGAAAAAAAAACTCACGCGGGAATCCGGTGCTGACAACAAACGTCCAGTCCGCCACTGAAGATGCTCCACGTGCAAAACAAGCCTGTTAACCATGCTGTTAACTAGCTGTAATTGGATCAGTGAATATCTGTATCATACCAACAGTCCAGTACCGAAGCGGTTCGTATGAATGCGTGTTCTGTTACACCCCTCAGTTCATGTAGGCTATTTACTTCATCACATACAGCGTCTGTGCGGAAACCCGCCTGGAAACTTACTTCCGCTGCGCTTAATATCACACTAAAGATAAATGTATGAAAAAATGGTACGCAAGTGGATCGAACCTAACGGTTCAATACATTCCGGTGAACCGTTACACCCTTAATACATATATATACTGTATAAATAAGGCAAAAATACACACAGACACACACATATATCGTTGCCTCTTTCTCTTTTTTCTGTAGGCTATATATTGGACTTAATATTTACTCTATAAAACAAATAATTTCTCCACATTTCACATCAAAGGACCACTTTGGTTGTAAGATTCAGATAATTTATTAAATATTTGATTTTTGTCAATGAGATTAAGAAGACTATTTATTTTTGCCCTCCCCTTCTCTGTTAATACATGTGATGATCAATGATCAGCTGTTGTGCGCTGCTGTGCGCACTGATGATCAGTGATCAATGATCAGCGCTGGGGTGCGCTGATCACTGATAGAGCGACATGCAAATTTTGCGTAAGGTTATCAAAGCGATAGCGATGGGTTATGGAGGTCGTATGTCGCCTCTCGTATGCTGAGTCCATAAGTTTACACGAAAAGGTTCACATTCACCGAAGGCTGGACGGTCTGCTGACACACACAGACTCGCACAAGCACGTCCTCACAGACACCGAGAGAATTTACCATTTTTAACGCCAGAACAGCAGCGAGTAGGGAACCGGACGGAGGATGGAAAGATACTTAGAAGGAGCGGGCAGCAGGACATAAGACGAAGCAAGGGGGCAGGGGTGTTACGCTGTAGGTTTGGCAGCCTTTTTTTTCTGCTTTTCTGTGATGATTGGCTGAAACTTCTTCACCACACTCCAGCATTTTTTTCTTCACAGAACTCACTCATTTTATTGGACAAGTGAGGTATGCAGGATGGTGTGAGAGGAGGGAATGCAGGAAGTTTTGGTTTGCTGGAGAAGAGCCGTGGGACAACTATGAGCTCTTTGCCACGGAGTGAAACCATGACTGAGCTACAAACAGGTAGGAGCAGCTTTTATCAGAATCAGTGTGTGATCAGTGGGGTTGGAGAGCATGATTAGTGAGCTGAACTCATGATATTTTATTGTCCTGCTTGGATCAGGGATCAGAGTGAGTTTGGTGAGGAATATTGGTTGACCTCAGCATCGGAGTGAGTGCGCAGGGGGGGTTAACGAGCCTGGCATTCAGATGGCTGAAGGCTTTGTGCTGTGTTATTCTATTCATCAAATCAATCAATCAAATCAAAAATACTTTATTAATTCCCAAATGGAAATTAAGTGTTGCTTTAGCTCGGTTCTTTTTCAGGGAAACATTGCAGAAGGTTATAGCTGTGGGCAAGAAGGATCTCCTGTAGTGGTCTGTGCTGCAGCGGATCTGGTGAAACCTTTGACTGCAGACACTCTGTTGTTGAGTTACTGTGTTTTGAAGAGGATAATGAGTGTTTTCCATGATGGATTTTATTTTCCGAATCATCCTCCTTTGGACATTCAACTCAAGAGACTCCAGCTCAGTCCCCAGAACAGAACCAGCCCACCTTATCAATCTATTCAGCCTCCTCATGTCACTTGCTCTGATGCTACTCTCCCAACAGGTTACAGCAGATGAGATCACACTCTCCACAACAGATGTATACAAAATCGTCAACATCTTGCTGCAAATGTTGAAGGATCTAAGCTCCCAAAGGAAGTCCAGTCTGCTCTGTCCCTTCCTAAAAACAGCATCACAATTGTGTTTCAAGTTCAATCTGTTGTCCAAGTGAACACCCAAGTATTTATACTCCTCCACCACCTCCACTTCTTCTCCCATGATGGAAATGGGTTTTGGCATGTTGCTGCTCTTCCTGAAATCCACATTCATCTTCTTTGTCTTCTTCAAATTCAAGATGAGATTATTGTTTTCACACCAGGCCACAAAGTGGTCCACCAGTTCTCTGTACTCAGTCTCTTGTCCATCTCTGATCCAACCAATAACTGCAGAGTACTGTACTAAAAGTCTGAGGTGTCTAGAGTGAAAAGGAATGGCGAGAGAACAGTGCCCTGTGGGGCTCCTGTGCTGCTGATCACCTGGTCAGACACACAACTCTTCAGTTTGACAAACTGCGGTCTGTTTGTGAGGTAGTCTTTAATCCAGGTGATTGTGGAGGCCTCCACCTGTGTCTTCTGGAGTTTTTGACACAAGCACAGGCTGAATTGTGTTAGAGGCACTGGAGAAATAAAAAAAAAACCACGATCCTCCCAGTGCTGCCTGCTTTGTCCAGATGACAATGGGTTTGTTGAAGCAGGTGTATGATGGCGTCCTCCATTCCAACCCCGCGGCAATAAGCAAACAGCTTATTTAGTTGGACCAATATAAATCTCTCTAGGACTTTCACGATGTGGGATGTTAGGGCAACAAGCCTTTAGCCATCAGGGGATGAGATGTCTTTGGTACTGGAACAAGGCAGGAAGTTTTCCTTAGAACTGGTACATTATCCTGGGTGAGGCTGAGGTTGAAGATATGCTGCAGAATCCCACATACAGTGGGGCAAAAAAGTATTTAGTCAGCCACCAATTGTGTAAGTTCTCCCACCTAAAAAGATCAGAGAGGCCTGTAATTTTCATCATAGGTATACCTCAACTATGAGAGACAAAATGAGGAAAAAATATCCAGAAAATCACATTGTCTGATTTTTAAAGAATTTATTTGCAAATTATGGTGGAAAATAAGTATTTGGTCAATAACAAAAGTTAATCTCAATACTTTGTTATATAGCCTTTGTTGGCAATGACAGAGGTCAGACGTTTTCTGTAAGTCTTAACAAGGTTTTCACACACTGTTGCTGGTATTTTGGCCCATTCCTCCATGCAGATCTCCTCTAGAGCAGTGATGTTTTGGGGCTGACGCTGGGCAAGACGGACTTTCAACTCCCTCCAGAGATTTTCTATGGGGTTGAGATCTGGAGACTGGCTAGGCCACTCCAGGACCTTGAAATGCTTCTTACGAAGCCACTCCTTCGTTGCCCGGGCGGTGTGTTTGGGATCATTGTCATGCTGAAAGACCCAGCCACGTCTCATTTTCAATGCCCTTGCTGATGGAAGGAGGTTTTCACTCAAAATCTTACGATACATGGCCCCATTCATTCTTTCCTTTACATGGATCAGTCGTCCTGGTCCCCTTGCAGAAAAACAGCCCCAAAGCATGATGTTTCCACCCCCATGCTTTACAGTAGGTATGGTGTTCTTTGGATCCAACTCAGCATTCTTTCCCCTCCAAACACGACAAGTTGAGTTTCTACCAAAAAGTTCTATTTTGGTTTCATCTGACCATATGATGTTCTCCCAATCCTCTTCTGGATCATCCAAATGCTCTCTAGCAAACTGCAGACGGGCCTGGACGTGTCCTGGCTTCAGCAGGGGGACACGTCTGGCACTGCAGGATTTGAGTCCCTGGCGGCGTAGTGTACTGATGGTAGCCTTTGTTACTTTGGTCCCAGCTCTCTGCAGGTCATTCACTAGGTCCCTCCGTGTGGTTCTGGGATTTTTGCTCACCGTTCTTGTGATCATTTTGACCCCACGGGGTGAGATCTTGTGTGGAGCCCCAGATCGAGGGAGATTATCAGTGGTCTTGTATGTCTTCCATTTTCTAATAATTGCTCCCACAGTTGATTTCTTCACACCAAGCTGCTTACCTATTGCAGATTCAGTCTTCCCAGCCTGGTGAAGGTCTACAATTTTGTTTCTGGTGTCCTTTGACAGCTCTTTGGTCTTGGCCATAGTGGAGTTTGGAGCGTGACTGTTTGAGGTTGTGGACAGGTGTCTTTTATACTGATAACGAGTTCACACAGGTGCCATTAATACAGGTAATGAGTGGAGGACCGAGGAGCCTCTTAAAGAAGTTACAGGTCTGTGAAAGCCAGAAATCTTACTTGTTTGTTATTGACCAAATACTTATTTTCCACCATAATTTGCAAATAAATTCTTTAAAAATCAGACAATGTGATTTTCTGGATTTTTTTTCCTCATTTTGTCTCTCATAATTGAGGTATACCTATGATGAAAATTACAGGCCTCTCTGATCTTTTTAAGTGGGAGAACTTACACAATTGGTGGCTGACTAAATACTTTTTTGCCCCACTGTAGCTGATCTGCACAAGCCTATAGGACTCTGGGACTAACACCATCGGGACCAGCTGCCTTGCAGCTTGTCTTCAGTCTCTCCAGCTGCTTCTTCACCTGACTGCTAGATACAGACAAGGGAAGCTGAGAGAAGGGAGGGTGGGAGGTCTGTTTGGCTTGCAACAGGAGAGGAAGATGTTGGGCATGTCTCTAAACTGACCCTGTTGAAGAACATGTTCAGTTCATTGGCTCTATCCAGACTTCCATCTAAGTGATCCTCCTGCTGCTTAAAGCCAGTGATCTTCTTCATCCCTGACCACACATCTTTTATATTGTTTTGCTTGAGCTTGTTCTCAATTTATTTTTTTGTAACATTTCAATGCATCCCTGTCTCTCTCCCTGAAAGCTCTTTTTTTTTTTTTTCAGGTGATCCAAGGTTTGTTAATGGGGAAGCACTTCACTATTCTGGGGGGACTGATATTGTGATGTTTAGAATTCAATTTTAACTGATTTTATTTGTGTTCAAATGTTTGAACGACCTTGCAATTCCTTACCTGTCAGAGCTTTTGAATGTACACTCCTGGAAATGAAACTCTGGATCCCTGATGAGCTCAAAAGAAGAAGACGTGGATGCAGAGCAGGGGCAAAGTGAAGAGAGAGAAAAAGGAAGTTTAAACCTTCACTTCCATAGTGAGATCTCTTTGCCAACGAAATGGATAATCTTGAAACTCTGTTGAAGACCCAGCCAGAGTATTGGGAATGCAGCATCATGTGTGTTACTGAGACATAGCTAAAGGAGCATATCCCGGACTCCAGTGTGTCTCTGCCTGGCTTTCAAACAATACGGGCAGACAGAGATTTGAAGAAGAGCAACAAAAGAAGAAGAGTTTGTCAGCTGATCACATGTTGGGGAAGCAGCATCAGAGCAATTGACATAAAGAGGCTGAACAGATAGATAAGGAGGACTGATTCTGTCCTGGAGACTGATCTGGAGTCTCTTGAGTTGATTGTCCAAAGGAGGATGAAGAACATGATAGAAAACACTCATCCTCTTCAGAACACAGTAACTCAACAACAGAGTGTCTTCAGTCAGAAGATTCTTCATAATCTGCTGCAGCAGAGACCGCTACAGGAGATCCTTCCTGTCCACAGCTAGAACCCTCTACAATGGCTCCCTGAAGAAGAACTGAGCTACAACAACACTTAATTTCCCTTCGGGGATTAATAAATTATCTTTGATTTGATTTGATTTTGATTTGATGTTCTGCGGGTCAACCGCAAACTTGGGCCATGTTCAGATTGCAGGCTGAAGTGACCCTATGTGACCTGTATCTGATCTTTTTATGTCAGTCTGAACAACACAGATCCGATTTTTTCTAATGCGATCCAGGCCACTTCAGAATGTGGTCCTAAATCTGATATGCATCTGATCTTTTGGCAAGTGATTTCAGTCTGAACAACCAGGTTGCATTCCATCCGACCTGTACGTCATCAATACCTGACATACATATTGAGCAAAAAGGAAACAACAGTAACGGCAAAAGACGAAAACAGTCAATGGCGAGAAACCGAAATGTCTGAGTTAATTAATATTCGAAGAGACAGCTCTGGCAATATGAACAACCTTGCAAAAAGGTCAGATTTCACAAAAAAATCTGAACTGACCTGCAGTGTTAACGTAGCCTTAGGGGGGACAGAGCTTTTTCTGTGGCTGCTCCCAAATTGTGGAATTTGTTGCCACTGCACATTAGGAAGGCTTCTTCACTGTTCATTTTTAAATCTGCTCTCAAAACCCACCTATTTAGCTTGGCTTTTAACGTACCGTATATACTCGAGCATAAGTCGTTTTTTTGAGGAGAAAATGTCAGGTCTGAAGAGGGGTTCTGATTTATACACGCGATATCGGGAAGAAGTAGTTTTTTTTTTCAGAGGAAAATGTCGACAGCTTGGGGACTGGAGCAAGTACTCGGAGGAGAGAAAGATGTTCCTTTACTGTTTTATTGTTTTAATGATTTTTGTTTGACTTTTAATCACATTAGTATATTTTAATGTATCCGTATAGTTTTATTGGCGTCTTACTGCTAATTTGTGTATTTTATATTGCTGTTTTCAATGTACAGCACTTTGGTCAGTCTTGGCTGTTTTTAAGTGCTTTATAAATAAAGTTGGCTTGTCCACACAGAAGTTTAAGTAGTCAGTCACACACTCAGTCATAGCATTGATGTCCTCTACATGTGGCTCACAGAGTGCATCCCAGTCTGTAGCCGCAAAACATTCTCGAAGAATTTCTTCAGTTTTCTCTTACCACCTCCTCACAGTTCTTTTGATCACAGGTTGTCTCTGGACAATGGGTTTGTACAATGAACAGAGAAAAACATGCTCCCTATCTTGTGCTTTAAAAGAGCTCAAACAAGTTTTCATCTCCAAGTAGATTTAAGAATGAGTTGATCCTGTGTTATGCTGCAAATGGCCATATCGTTCTAAAATATATATTTAGTGTAACAATATTCTCCAACCACACCAACATACACCATCTGTTTAAACACAGGGCTTGAGAACTCACAGTCTTACATACTGTCATAACTCCTAAAAGCTATAAGCCGTTCTCTGGATTCAATCAAAGATTGGAAATACCTTGGCCTGACAGGACTCTAGAGGGAGAAGAGGCCCCAAAAACCACCACAGGAAACACTTTTTTATTTTTTTCCTACTGGAGTTGGAATGGAGTTCTGCTGTACTCTATGGTGTAAGCAGCAATTTAGCTGCACTGAAAGAAATGAGCCACCTGTGAAGTGTGCTCCATTTATGGAGCACAACCAACTCAGTGGACAAAGTAGATTTTACAGTGGGAAACAAAGAGGGTGTCCAGGACTTGGGTTGAGAAATAAGAGCAATATATTAAGCATGCAGATCCATACAAAAGGAATACATGTACACAAACTCACCTGAAAGAATGAGGAAAGGTTGACACGTAGGAAGTCAGAGAAAGGAGTGAAGTCTGCAGATTTGCAATGTTTTAAGCAGAAACGGGGTGGGAATGTTATAGTATTTGGATATACACTTCAAATCACACCATATGAACATAAATTAGTCATACAGTATTTAAAATCTCAAGATAGGAAAGTAGCTGTTATTCTTTTGTTATATACATATTACATGCCTTTTTGCAAGGGGGCGCTATTGCTCTTGTAAGGTGTATGTGTGGAGAAGGAGAGTTTACCTGTTGTGTAGAACGTGATGGTAAAGCATGACGTTTTGAGAATAAACCTGCCTGAAATAACAATGGAGTTATTATTCAAACAAACATTGGTAGCAGAGAATGGTTAGTAACTACAGAGGTCCGCCAACATTTGAGGAAGAAAAGTCCTACGAAAGCTGGAAGAATGAGGTCAACATTTGGACAAGAGTTACCGATTTGAAAACAAAAAACAAAAAAACAAAACAAACTCTTGCTGTCGCTCTGGCGCTATCGGGAGGGCGCGGGACACGGCAATGGAAATTCCAGTAGATGATCTTAATAAAGACACTGGAATGACAATTTTGTTAGCTAAACTAGATGATCTGTTTCTAAAAGAAGAAAAGGACAAAATAGTTTTAAGAATTAACCTGCCTGAAATAACAGTGGAGTTATTATTCAAACTAACAGTAGCTTTCTGGTCTGAATGGAGCATTAACAAAACATTTCTCAATAAAAAGATTTAGCAGAGTATATATAAGACACATTCTGGAAATTAGCACACAGCAGCTGATGGTTCTTGCTCATGATGGTTCAAATTCAAATTTTTTTTATACACAGTACGATATAGTGAAATGCTTTGGACAACTGCCCTTGACCTTTAAATAAAAGACTATGAAATAGAAAATAATATCAAAAGCAAAACAGAAGGTAAGTTAAACTAAGAAAGTTTAAAATAAGATAGAGAATTAAAATAAAATAACAACATAACTGTACAGTGCAAAATATGCAATAAAAGAGACATGTGAAAAATATGAGAAAAAAAGAGACAGTTGTACTGTACAGGACTAAATATACAATATAAAAAACATATATGAAAAATATGGTAAATAAGAAGATAAGATAAGAAGGTTGCACTGTGCTGGAGCTGTACTATAAATGCTTTGAGTTTTGGGGAATGACCATGTTAAATTTTGTTGAGTTATCACTGAAATATAAAATGCAAACAAATTCATGACAATCTGAAAGACAGTGTGGGAAGACTTAGTGAAAGACATCTGAAAACAGTTATGCCAGAGCTTAATTTACAGTCAGCTCTTAATGTTTTTTTTTTTGTTATTTATCTTTTTGAAGGAAATAAAATGTCAACATAACCTATGACTAAGCCATTCTTCATGACACAACCTTCCTCACATTAGGTCATATTTACAACCAGGAATCACGTTACAACACCACAGTTTAAAGCTGTACAGGTCTAACGGGAAACATCTGGACTTGATCATGGTCTGTGCTCGTCTTTCACATTTCAACCAAAGAGCAAAACCATCTGAGGCAAAAACAAGAAAAACAATAGCCTGTCTTCAAAAACTACACAAAAATAAAACTAAAATGTTCATATGTGAACTGATGTCGACTTCACCTCAGTGCTAGGATAGTATTTAAATTATATATACATATACTTGCGTCTGCGTCAGGTGCTGGGGAACCAGGGCACCTTGATGTAAAATGGGCTACTGGAACAACAACAACCAGACGGAAATGGATGAGATGCGAGAATATGACTCTGTTGGAATGCTACTACTCAAGTACCCCTAAACAGAGAGGGTACACAAGGAGAATGTGGGCTGACTGGTCACTTCGATATCCACAATTACAGTTGACTGCAAAACATCTAGTAACTCAGTGTTCCAACATCCACAAACGGCAACTGCTTTCACAACTTGAGATTGATGAGATACAACACAAATGCTACGACAAGGAGGAATCAGGATGCCAGGTCAGAGGGACTCCCCAACCAGAGATGGGGAACAGACCCCCAATGAGTGAAACCATAGCACTGAGTAAGGAAGAGACTGACCTGAAAGATAAAATCATGACAAGAATGAACACAAGATCCCCCCACAATCGATGACAACGGCTAAGTGAAGTGCCCTCAGAAAGTCTTCTGGAAACAGTGAATGCAGCATTGAGGGCAATCCCTACCACATCAGTCACTGAAAAAAAATGAACTGATATACTCCACAGCAGCAGTGAACCTAGAGACCCTTGGCTATAAGAGCGACCATGAGAAACAATACCCACCATGGAAGAGACGGCTGGAAGCTAACATAAAGGTAGCTCGGAGAGAAGTAAGCCAGTTGACGGAGGCCCAGAGAGGTGCAATGAAATGACCAATACCGAAGAGGTACACCCAGATGTCCATACCTGAAGCACTCGAAACAGCCAAACAAAGACTCCAAGCCTTGTCCTATTGTCTAAAGAGACACACGAAAGACAATGAAGCCAGATGAATAAACAGGCTGTTTGCGACACAACCAGCAGTGGTGTACGCTCAGTGGCAGGGTAACAGCAGCAAAATAGACCCACCAAGGCTGGAAACTGAAAGATACTGGAAGAGCATATGGGAAACGGAAGCAACAAATAACAGCAGCGCTCAGTGGCTAGCCTCTCTGAGAGAGGAGCACAGCAACCTCCCTGAGCAGAATCTAGCTACCATCACAGTGGCAGACATCCAAGAAGGAGTCTCAGGTATGAAAAACTGGACAGCACCAGGCCCAGACATGATCCATGCCTCCTGGCTAACAAAACTCACAGCACTCCATGAACACCTGGAAGCACAACTGAACCAGCTTCTAAGAGATGGGACTCAACCAGAATGGCTAACCGAAGGGCGAACAATCCTGATCCAGAAGGATCCCACCAAAGGTGCAGTCCCATCCAACTATCGCCCAATAACCTGTCTCTCCACAACATGGAAGCTCATGTCAGGCATCATCGCTACCAACATAAGCAAGCACATGGATCAATACATAAGCAAAGCACAGAAGGGCATTGGTAGAAATACCAGCTCTTGGTTAACAGAACAGTTGCCCAAGACCGCAAATCCCGAAAGACCAACCTGTGCACTGCCTGGATTGACTACAAGAAAGTCTACGACTCTATGCCACACAAATTGATCAATGAATGCTTGAAGCTCTACAACATGTTAGAGCATTCATTGAGAACTCGATGAGGTATACCAAGGTGATGCTCTGTCCCCACTGCTGTTCTGCATAGGTCTGAACCCCCTAAGCCAAATAATCAACAAGACCGGCTATGGATACCGCCTCAAGAACGGAGCTACAATCAACAACCTCCTCTACATAGATGACATCAAGCTGTATGCTAAGAGCGAATGGGACATTGATTCCCTAATCCACACCACCAGGATCTACAGCAATGACATTGGGATGTAATTCGGGCTTGAAAAATGTAGTAGGATGGTCAAAAAGCGAGGCAAGGTAGTCCACACTGAAGGGGTCTCACTCCCAGAGGGAACAATAGCAGACATTGAGGACAGTTACAAGCACCTGGAAATACCACAGGCAAATGGCAACCTCGAGCAGGCAACAAGGAAAGCAGCAACAGCCAAATACCTACAACGAGTGAAACAAGTCCTACGAAACCAGCTCAATGGAATGAACAAGTCCAAGACAATAAACAGTTATGCACTGTCAGTGATCAGATATCCTGCGGAAATAGTAAGATGAGATACAGACCACAGATGTTAAGTCACTAAAGCTCCTCAGCATGCATGGCGGGTTCCATCACAAATCCAGCACCTGGGAAACACCTCCAAAGGTGGTGGAGAACGACCGAGCAAAGATCCTGTGGCACTTTCAAATCCAGACAGACAGGATGGTAATGGCGAACCAACCAGACATTGTGGTGGTTGATAAAGAGCAGAGGAAAGCAATTGTGGTGGATGTGGCAATACCAAATGATGGCAACATCAAGAAGAAGGAACATGAGAAACTTGAGAAATACCAAGGGCTCAGAGAGGAGCTAGAGAGAGCTTGGAAGATGAAGGTGACAATAGTATCCGTGGTAATCGGAGCACTTGGGGCAGTAACCCCCAAACTGGAGGAATCGCTCCAGCAGATCCCTGGAAGAACCTCAGACATCTCAGTCTAGAAAAGTGCAGTACTTGAAACAGCAACAATACTGCGCAGGACCCTCAAGCTCCCAGGCCACTGGTAGAGGACCCGAGCTTGGAACAGGAAAAACACCGCCCAGTGGTGAGAGCAGAAATATTTTACATTTGTGACAAGTGAGTTTCTACAAAAAAAAAAAAAATGAAAATAATCCATGGACAATAATCAGAGAATGTTAAAGGAAAACATCCCAAAATCTTCTGGACAACACCTCACTCATTATTCATGAAGGGAAGTATTGAAGATACATTATTTGTACCTTTAAAGCAGGACTAAACAACTTTTTAGTTTTAAATACAATGTTATTTTTACTTTATCTGCATTGTCAGAGTGACAGACAAATGTTTGGACACACACAGAGGGCTTTTCAAGAAATAGAAAATATCAGGGAAGGATCATAAAAATAATTAAAGCTGCTATACTTAGTTTGCATAACAAATTAGCTTAAAGGTGGCATATGGAACTTGGAACACAATAACATGGCACAAAGCCTTCAGCCATCTGGGTGCCAGGCTCGTTAACCCCCCCCCCCGCGCGCGCTCCAATACTCAGGCAGACCAATATTCCTCACCAAACCTACTCTGATCCCTGATCCGAGCAGGACAATAAAATATCATGAGTTCAGCTCACTAATCATGCTCTCCAACCCCGCTGATTTCACACCAACTCTGATAAAAGCAGCTCTTACCTGTTTGTAGCTCAGTCATCGATTCAGTCCGTGGCAAAGAGTTCACAGTTGCACCACGGCTCCAAAACTTCCTGCAGCCCCTCTTAAGATCCTCTTTCCTCCCCACACACCATCCTACACGCCCCACTTATTCAATAAAATAAAAAAAGCAATAAAATCCTCTGTGGTGTGTCTTCCAGTCCAAAAAGTGGCCCGAAGCACTCATCCACTTCACCAACATGTAGCTCCATGTTAGCTAGTAGCTAATGAAAAACGTTTCCACACAGAACTAGCTCATCACATGGGAAACCCCCTATGGCAATCAAATAAGGAATATAATCACCACATGTCCCTGGTGCTTCCAGCTGCTTGATCTGCAGACTCCACAGTACCAGGCTCACTGTGCTGCATTATTTACGGTATTAGGCAATCCAAAATGGTGCCCGCTGCTCTGCCAGTGATTGGCTGGTAGATGTAAACCAAATGCCAATGTCGTGCCCGCCAAAATTACTATTTTATAATATTTTACTTCAAATATAATTTTTCAGGGAAATGCTGTATTTTCATTTTACAACCCTCTAAACACCCAGTGGAGGCATTATTTTGTTAAAATATAGCTTTTCATGAAAATATTCCATATACCACCTTTAACATTTTTTTTTTTCCTGCCCATTAAAAACGTTTTAACACAGCATGGATTTTGGTATTTGCATAGCTCTTTTCTAGTCATTCAGACCACTCAAAGCGCTTTCACACAACAAGTTTTACATTCACCCATTCACACAACCAGATATGTAGGCCGGGGGGAGAGGGTGGGTGGGGGCTAACACTCACACAACCTGATGTGTAACTCGTGGGGTTCAGTATATAGTGGAATCCGGGCTCATCCACCAACCTTCCGATTGGGAAATGACCGCTCTACTCACTGAGTCACAGCCGCCCCTATCTAAAAACATCAACCAATCAAATGGTTCGGCCCGAAAGGAATGTTTGTACATTCTCTCCTGTCATATGGACTTCCGCATTTATATGGCTTATGTGCTCCTAAAAACAGACATATTACAGCAGAACACCACTGCTGCAGTGTTCGCAGCTCGACCATGTCACAGCAGGAGAAACAGGCACCGGCTGGTTCTGCGTCAGGTTCAGGACAATGTAACAATTAATGTCAGTTGATCGTTGTTATATTGTTTTCACTTACCGGGGATTCCGCCATGTTACGGTAGAGCCCTGCTTGCGCCTATATTCTGAACCTAAGCCCGGCCCGAGCTCGGCCTGGCCCGATAGGTTTTCAGATTTAACAAGCCCAAACCCGGCCCAATCTGCCCCCTTTTTTGTCCATGATCGAATAACGCACATACATATCAACCTTGAGAACTCAGAATTAGGTAGACATTTATGGAGAATTAGAGAGACCATAGTTGAGGTGTGTCGGAGCAGGGGGATGCAGGCGCTGGTCATGTAAGAGCGAAGAGGGTGGGGGGGAGAGGTGCGCGATAAATTTGAGTTGTTTCGCAGTGGGGGTTAGATAGCTGCGTTCGCAGTGACGTGTGACCATTTTCAGCATTTAATCTGTGGTTAAGACGGTCCTTCAGGTGTTATCGCTATAAATAGCCGGTCGGAAACAACAGACGGTGGAAACTGTCGGAAATCGGGAGAAAGTTGGCTCCGGGAGAGTTTATATGTATGAAAATGCAGTAAAAGTTTACCTTATTACCTTATTAAGCTTACTGTATGTACTGTATGGCTGTAGTGGTAACTCCACAGACAGTCGTTGGCGTTTGGGGTTGTGAGCGAGCAGGTGGCTGGCGAGAGAGGGAGTGGGGCGTGAGAGCGGGTGTTGCATTCAAATGTCGCCATTTATGTTGGATAAACAATGAATACAACACATCACTTTCATTTGGTGAAAAAAAAAAAGAAAGCCCGAGCCAGGCCCGAGCCCGACGTGTCTGCCCCTCGGGCTCAAATGCAGGGCTCTATGTTACGGTACTTGAATGAACTACGGACCAGTGTCTTGAACTCAGTCGTCTTCTGGGGCTACGCGTGTTTCAAAACTTGGGGGGGCGTGGCTTAGGAATTCTACCCAATGGGAGGGGTGAGAATTCTGTGACTTTGTTTACATTTGTTAACATTCTAAGCTAGACAATTTGAAATCGGGTATATCACCTTTAACAGGGCACACTCGCCATAAACAAAAATACTGTATAAACTTTGAATGTCATCTCATTATGAAATAAGTTGTCAATATGCACTATGGTTGCATTTTTCATCAGGGTAGCATAAATTGTCGGAACACCACTTCTTGCTGCAACCCAAACCACTGAAGTTATTCAGTCAATTGTAAAGCCATCAGAGGGTCCAGAGTGATGTATAATATGAGGCTGAACATATTTTTCAGTTAGTATCCACTTAGATAAGTTTCAAAACAGTAAGTTAAAGAGCAACTCACCCTCAAAACAGCTTTTTTTCTGCTTATAAACTTTATCAGTGGGTCTTTACCAATGCAACCTTTCAGTTTCTGGACATTTTTTGACATGATTCCAGAAAAGCGCAACACATGGTGGCAGCTTTTTGGAGTAACTCTATGACATTGCTAACAATTCTTTGTTCGTTTAGAGTATTTCTTACTAGTTTTTTTTCTACTGGAAATATTATTTTGGAAATACTTTTTATTTTGATTTGGGTGCTGCCCTAATTGAGTTTTTTTTGCTTGATTTGTCACTTTTTTGCCACTTGTTAGGATGCGTAACCAATGTAACAAGAGACTTGTTTACAGGAAAGAGCAGTTAATGGACATTTCTAAGGCTTGAATAATCTTCAAATTGAAACCGTGGATCCCCGATGAGCTAAAAAGAAGAAGTTGTGGATGCAGGCAGGGGCAAAGCAAAGAGAGAGAATGAGGAAGTTTAAACCTTCACAGCATCAGCATCAGAGCAAGTGACATGAAGAGGCTGAACAGATTGATGAGAATGGCTGGTTCTGATCTGGAGTCTCTTGATTTGATTGTCCACAGGAACTGACCAACAAAGTAACTCAACAACAGGATGTCTTCAGTCAAAGTCTTCTTCAGATCCACTGCAGCACAGACTGTTACAGGAGATCCTTCCTGTCCACAGTTAGAACCCTCTACAATGTCTCCCTGAAGAAGAACTGAGCTACAACAACACTAATTTTCCCTTCGGGGATTAATAACGTACACAATATTACCAAAAGTATTTGCTCACCTGCCTTTACTCATACTATGAACTGAAGTGCCATCCCATTCCTAACCCATAGAGTTCAATATGATGTCGGTCCACCTTTTGCAGCTATTACAGCTTCAACTCTTCTGGGGGTTGAGGAGAGTGTTTATAGGAATTTTTGATCATTCTTCCAAAAGTGCATTGGTGAGGTCACACACTGATGTTGGTCGAGAAGGCCTGGCTCTCAGTCTCCACTCCAATTCATCCCAAAGGTGTCCTGTCGGGTTCAGGTCAGGACTCTGTGCAGGCCAGTCAAGTTCATCCACTCCAGAGTCTGTCATCCATGTCTTTATGGACCTTGCTTTGTGCACTGGTGCACAGTCATGTTGGAAGAGGAAGGGGTCCGCTCCAAACTGTTCCCACAAGATTGGGAGCATGGAATTGTCCAAAATGCTTTGGTATCCTGAAGCAATCAAAGTTCCTTTCACTGGAACTAAGGGGCCAAGCCCAGCTCCTGAAAAACAACCCCCCACTATATTTCCTCCTCCACCAAATTTCACAGTCGGCACAATGCAGTCTGAAATGTACCGTTCTCCTGGCAACCTCCAAACCCAGACTCGTCCATCAGATTGCCAAATGGAAAAGCGTGATTCATCACTCCAGAGAACGCGTCTCCATTGCTCTAGAGGCCAGTGGCGGCATGCTTTACACCATTGCATCCGACGCTTTGCATTGCACTTGGTGATGTGTGGCTTGGCTGCAGCTGCTCGGCCATGGAAACCCATTCCATGAAGCTCTCTGCGTACTGTACTTGGGCTAATCTGAAGGTCACATGAAGTTTGTAGCTCTGTAGCAATTGACTGTGCAGAAAGTTGGCGACCTCTTTGCATTATGCGCTTCAGCATCCGCTGACCCCTCTCTGTCACTTTACGTGGCCTACCACTTAGTGGCTGAGTTGTTGTTGTTCCCAAACTCTTCCATTTTGTTATAATAGAGCTGACAGTTGGCTGTGGAATATTTAGGAGCAAGGAAATTTCACGACTGGATTTGTTGCACAGGTGGCATCCTACGACAGTTCCACGCTGGAATTCACTGAGCTCCCGAGAGCAGCCCATTCTTTCACAAATGTCTTGCTTCACAGTCTGCATGCCTGAGTGCTTGACTTTATACACCTGTGGCCAGGCCAAGTGATTAGGACACCTGATTCTGATCATTTGAATGGGTGAGCGAATACTTTTGGTAATATAGTGTATGTTTGATTTTGATTGATATTGACAAATGTGAAATCTTTTGCCAATGGATGAACTTAAAACTTTGTTGAAGACCCAGCCAGAGTATCAGAAATGAAGCATCATGATTTTACTGAGACATGGCTAAAGGAGCATATCCCGACTCCAGTGTGTCTCTGCCTGGCTTTCAAACAATATGGGCACACAGAGATTTGAAGAGGAGGGTCAATAAAAAGAGGTGGTGGGATCACTGTATTTTTAACAAAAAATTGTGTTATCCTGGACACGCAGTTGTGAAATATTGTCTCTGCAGTCCAGATATTGAACTCTTGGCTGTTGGTTTTCATCCATATTCGCTACCAAGGGAGTTGACCAGTGTTATTATAGTGGAGGTTTCCATTCCACCATCAAGTAATTCCAAATCTGCCTGTGACATCATTGGCTCAACTGTTGCTTAGCTACAAACACAGCACCGAAATGCATTTATGGCAATATCTGGAGATTTTAACCATGCCTCTCTCTTCTACACTGCCAACATTTCAACAGTTTGCCAGCTACTCCACCAGAGAAAAAAAACACTGGACTTTTTTTATGCAAATATCAGGGATGCGTACAGGTCATTTGCACGACCTGCTCTTGGCAAGGCAGACCATAATCTTGTTTTTACTCTGCTCAGTATACAAACCCATTGTCCAGAGGAAGCCTGTGATCAAAAGAACTGTGAGGTAGTCACAGGAAGCTGAAGAAATTGAGAATGTTTGAGGCTATAGACTGGGATGCACTCTGCGAGCCACATGGATCAATGCTATGCTATGGAGGGTGTGACTGGATCACCAGTGATGTGAAAGAACTGCTGAACAAGAAAAAAAGAGCTTTCAGGGAGGGAGACAGGGATGCATTGAAAATTTACAAAAAGAACTTAAACTCAAGATTAGAAGCAACAAGGAGTACACAGGAAAAACTGGAGAACAGCTCCAACAAAACAATGTAAGAGATGTGTGGTCAGGTATGAAAAAGATCACAGGCTTTAAGCAAAAGGAGAACCACTTAGATGGAAGAGTGGATAGAGCCAATGAACTGAACATGTTCTTCAACAGCTTCAGATTGGAGACAAGCCCAACATCTTCCTCTCCTTTTGCAACAGACCTCCACCCCCCCTTCACTCAGCTTCCCTGTCACACCTTAACTGTCTCACCTTCTACCTCAGTCATGGATGCTGTTTCTGGTGCTTTTACATCATCTCCAACATCAGAAGAAGCTGGTGTCCCTTTTTTCTCCACCTCCTGCTTGTCTGTATCTAGCAGTCAGGTGAAGAAGCAGCTGGAGAGACTGAAGACAAGCTGCAAGGCAGCTGGTCCAGATGGTGTTAGTCCCAGAGACCTAAAGGCTTGTGCAGATCAGCTATGTGGGATTCTGCAGCGTATCTTCAACCTCAGCCTTGCTCAGGATAAGGTACCAGCTCTATGGAAAACATCCTGCCTTGTTCCAGTGCCAAAGACATCTCATCCCCTGACGGCTACAGGCCGGTTGCCCTAACATCCCACATCACGAAAGTCTTGGAGATACTTATATTGGTCCAACTAAATAAGCAAACAAGCATGTTTCAAGACCCACTGCAGTTTGCTTATTTGCCGTGGGGTTGGAGTGGAGGACGCCATCATACACCTGCTTCAACAAACCCATTGTCATCTGGACAAATCAGGCAGCACTGGGAGGATCATGTTTTCTTTTATTTCTCCAGAGCCTCTAACACAATTCAGCCTGTGCTATTGTGTCAAAAACTCCAGGTGGAGGCCTCTACAATCACCTGGATTAAGGACTACCTCACAAACAGACCACAGTTTGTGAAACTGAAGAGTTGTGTGTCTGACCAGGTGATCAGCAGCACAGGAGCCCCACAGGGCACTGTACTCTCACCATTCTCTCTAGACACCTCAGACTTTCAGTTATTGGTTGGATCAGAGATGGACACAAGACTGAGTTCAGAGAACTGGTGGACCACTTTGTGGCTTGGTATGGAAACAATTATCTCATCTTGAATGTGAACAAGACAAAGGAGATAATTGTGGATTTTAGGAAGAGCAGCAACATGCCAAAACCCATTTCCATCATAGGAGAAGAAGTGGAGGTGGTGGAGGAGTATAAATATTTGGGTGTTCACCTGGACATCAGACTGAACTTGAGACACAACTGTGATGCTGTTTTTAGGAAAGAACAGAGCAGACTGGACTTCCTCAGGAAGCTTAGATCCTTCAACGTCTGCAGCAAGATGTTGACAAATTTTTTACCGTTTTTTGTGGAGAGTGTTATCCCATCTGCAGTCACCTGTTGGGGGAGCAGCATCAGAGCAAGTGACATGAGGAGGCTGAACAGATTGATAAGTAGGGCTGGGTCTGTTCTGGAGACTGATCTGGAGTCTCTTGAGTTGATTGTCCAAAGGAGGATGGTTCGGAAAATGAAAACCATCATGGAAAATGCTCATCATCCTCTTCACAATACAGTAACTCAACAACAGGGTGTCTTCAGTCAAAGTCTTCTCCAGATCCGCTGCAACACAGACCACTACAGGAGATCCTTCTTGCCCACAGCTATAACCCTGTACAATGCCTCCAAGAAGAAGAACTGAGCTTCAACAATAATTAATTACCCTTCTGGGATTAATAAAGTATTTTTGATTGATTGATTGATTGATTGATTGATTGATTGATTGATTGATTGATTGATTGATTGATTGATTGATTGATTGATTTAATTTTCATGTAAACTTGTTAAATTCTACCCTTTTTGGTCTAAAAACATCTTAGTGCCGCCCTCTTAGAGTTGAAAGGTGGCTACTGCATTTGAAATATGTCATTGGCTGAAAGCGGTACATGCCTACATCAGCGCTCATGTCTGCATCACTGGCATAGTCTGTAAGACACGCCTCCATTTCTCAGACACACTCACACCCGCCCAAAGAGGTGCACAAAGTGATTTAGAGCAAGGATTCCCAAACTTATTTTGCCACGCACCCCCTTTTATGTCCCGGTCATGTTGACACTTCATTTCTAGTTAAAGTGCATTTTGAATAGTAATTTTATTTGTCATTGTTTAAAATTTTACAGAGAAAATATTCATTTACACATCTTTATTGTGTGCGGAAAAAACACTGTATTTTGTAATTATTATCATTACCTTTTTCTACCATTACATTTTCCATCTCGTGCACCCCCTAGTGGCAGCTCGCACACCCGCAGGGGTGCCACACTTAGGGAATCCCTGATTTAGAGCAACTGGCTGAAAACTACGACAAAGGGAATAACTAATATCAGTAAAAGAATAATGAAATCAGGGCAAAGACTTCACTGCAGTGGTTGTAGTTGTGTGGATATGATTTATGCACGTAATATTTTCATCACGCTCAGGTTACCTCTCTGCAACACGGCAGAGTCTCACTGAGCTAATATAAACACTGAGAAGTAAGATGTCAATCACAGCCCAGCCCGCCACACCCTCTCAGGGTCCTAAGTTATGCCTATTTTCAGCATTTTTTAAATTCAGCAGTTAGAAGGCAATAAGATAATTTGGAGGGGGTGAGTTGCTCTTTAAAGTATTAAAAGTTATTTTGTATGGCTTTAATTAATTTAGAATGCGCCGCGAGGTGGCAGCAAATTGTAGTAGCTCTGTCTTTGCTATCGTGATTTTTTAAAATTACAGCCGTCTTTTGACAGACTTCAGCTGTCAAATTGGTTTTGTTTTGGAGGGAGTTTTGCGTCGGTTCGGGGGCTGTGCTGCACGGGAGAGTTTTTTGGATGTTTTTGGCTCTTTTTGGCTGTTTCCAGATTTGGTTATGATGAGTCTCCATGGCAACGGAAGACTTGTTTATCAGCGTGACCAACTGATAAAACTCTCCCAAATCAAAATTAACAGTGAAATAACACAGCAAATCCCGCTGGAGTTGAAGAGAAAGAGAAGAGGACGCAGGGCAGGAGTGAAGCAGAGAGAAAAGCGGTGGAGATTTAAACCGTTTCTTCCAACTGTTGTGATGGGTAACGTCAGATCGCTAGCTAACAAAACGGACGAGCTCGAGGTGCTAACCAGGTCCCAGAGAGAGTACAGAGAATGCAGTTTTATGTGTTTCACCGAGACGTGGCTGCATGAACACATCCCGGACAGTAACGTGTCTGTACACGGCTTTATGACGGTCCGCGCAGACCGCAGTAAGCAACTCAGCGGGAAGCTGAGGGGAGGTGGTATCTTAGTGCTGGTTAACCAGCGTAAGTGTCATCCTGGACATGTCACCGTAAAGGAGAAGATCTGTACGAGGGACATCGAACTGTTAGCTGTGAGTTTCCGTCCATATTATTTACCCAGAGAGTTTACCTGTGTTATTCTGGTAGCGGTTTATATAATACCTGGTACCGCTCCAGAAACTGCCTGTGATGTCATCAGCTCCGTTGTTGCGAGGCTACAAACACAGCATCCAAACTCAGTTATGGCGATCTCTGGAGACTTCAACAACGTCTCCCTCTCTACAGCTTTACCAACATTCCAACAGTTTGTCAGCTGCTCCACCAGAGAAAATAAGACGTTGGACTTATTTTATGTAAATATTAAAAATGCATACAGCTCCTCTGCCCTGCCACCTTTAGGAAGATCTGACCATAATCTGGTTCTTCTCACCTCCACATACAAGCCCATCGTTCAGCAGCAACCAGTGATCACAAAAACCATCAAAACCTGGTCTAATGATGCTGAAGGTGCTCTGAAAAGTTGCTTCGAGGCTACGGACTGGAATGTCCTCTGTGAACCTCATGGAGACAACATCAACACCATGACTGAGTGTGTGACAGATTATATAAACTTCTGTGTGGACAGCATCGTACCAACAAGAACTGTGAGGTGCTTCCCCAATAACAAACCCTGGATCACCAGAGACCTGAAAAAGCTGCTGAACATCAAAAAGAAAGCCTTCAGGGATGGTGACAGGGAGTTATTAAAGACAACACAAAAACAACTTAAAGCACAAACAAGGAAGTGCAAGGAGGACTACAGGAGGAAGCTAGAGAGTCAGCTCCAGCAGAACAACGTGAGGGATGTGTGGTCTGGAATGAAGAAGATCACCGGCTTCAAGGTAAAGGGGGACCAGACTGATGGAGGTCTGGACAGAGCTAATGAACTGAACATGTTCTTCAACAGGTTCAGTTCCCCCCCTGCCTCCATCCCCACAGACCACACACCCTCCATGAGCCCACAGCTTTCCTGTCACACCTCCACTTCGTCACCCTGCAGCTCAGTCATGGACCAGAACACTGCATCATCTTCCTCCACCTCAGAGCACCCAAAGACCTCCTCTGCCTCCACCTCCACTCTGTCGGTGACCTGCTACCAGGTCAAGAAACAACTGGAGAAACTGAACCAGAACAAGGCTGCAGGTCCAGATGGTGTCAGTCCCAGAGTTCTCAAGACCTGCTCAATGCAACTATGTCCAGTTCTCCAGCACCTCTTCAACACCAGTCTGAGACAGAAAACAGTTCCTGTGCTGTGGAAAACATCCTGCCTTGTTCCAGTACCTAAAAAACCACAACCAGCTGAACCAAACGACTACAGACCAGTTGCCCTGACATCTCACGTCATGAAAGTCCTGGAGAGACTCTTACTGGCTCACCTCAACAAGCAGGTCAGCACCTTTCAGGACCCATTACAGTTTGCATACCGTAATGGGCTTGGGGTTGAAGATGCCATCATCTACCTGCTTCACAGAGCACACGCTCATCTGGACCAATCAGGCAGCACTTTGAGGGTCATGTTCTTTGACTTCTCAAGTGCTTTTAACACAATTCAGCCTGCTTTGTTATGTGAGAAGCTCCATAAATTCCAGGTGGATTCCTCCACAACCTCCTGGATTTATGACTACCTCACAAACAGACCACAGTTTGTGAGACTGGGGGGTTGTGTGTCTGGGATGGAGGTCAGCAGCACTGGAGCGCCACAAGGAACTGTACTCTCACCATTTCTCTTCACGATGTACACCTCTGACTTCCAGTACAACTCTGAGTCCTGTCATCTGCAGAAATACTCTGATGACTCTGCAGTTGTTGGGTGCATCAGTGAGGGACAAGAAGCTGAGTATAGAGAACTGGTCAGTCAGTTTGTGAAATGGTGC
>SSNP01000090.1:980481-993613 GCA_006937955.1 Pachypanchax playfairii
AGCTGCACGCTTATCTGAGGAGGTAAGGAGTTACTGGCAGGACAGACAATGAGGTCAGTTTTGGACAGATTAAGCTGAAGGTGGCGATCCCTCATCCACGCCGAGATATCTGAGAGGCAGGCAGATATCCGCACTGAGACGGAGGTATCGTCTGGAGGGAAGGAGAGGAGGAGCTGAGTGTCGTCAGCGTAGCAATGGTAGGAGAAGCCATGGGAGCGAATGATCTCGCCTAATGAGGTGGTGTATAAAGAGAAGAGGAGAGGACCAAGGACCGAGCCCTGCGGGACACCCGTTGCCAGCTCATGCAGACTGGACATCTGTCCATGCCACGAGACTCTGAAAGATCTTTCCGCAAGGTACGAGGTGAACCACGAAAGGACCGGCCCGAGATGCCAAGCTTAGATAGCGTCGAGAGGAGAATGAGGTGGTTGACGGTGTCGAAAGCAGCAGACAGGTCGAGGAGTACGAGTACTGAGGAGAGACCAGCCGATCTGGCAACCCGTAGTGACTCTGCAACTGAGAGAAGAGCGGTGTCAGTGGAATGGCCTCGCTTAAAGCCTGATTGATAAGGTCAAGTAGGTCATTGTCATGGAGGAACTGTGAGACTTGAGTGAAAACGGCTTGCTCTAGGATCTTGGACATGAACGGTAGGAGCGAGACTGGCCGGTAGTTTTCTACCTGGGCCGGGTCGAGTGACGGTTTTTTCAGCAGCGGAGTGACAGTGGCTTGCTTGAAAACTGAAGGAAAGACGCCAGTTTTCATGGAAGAGTTTATAATGTGGGTTATTGCAGGTTTGACGGCAGGAAGAATGCTCAGCAGGATATCTGTAGGAATCGGATCCAGAGGACACGTGGTTGGATTAGATTCCACTATGATTTTATTTATTTATACTTTATTATTGCTTCAAACATACTTAAGGCTTAACGTTAATCCTTACGTCTGACCAGAACCCAGCTGTATCCGATGCTGCACAATGCATGACCTGGTTAAGCAAGGTTCCATTTATCTTGCTAAGAACGAATGGTTCTGGCTTATCTCCTGCACATGGAGCAAATAGAAATGTGCTGCACAAGAAGGACGTCAGAGACATACTGATCACACAGCTGGTGGTACGTCTCTCTTCTGCAAAGCTAAAAATTCACTTCCTTGTCTGTGTGTTCATTTCGACTCACTTTATTAACTTAGAAAAACTCCATAATCGATTGGTCCTTGTACCATTTCTGGCCTATCCTGAAAATGTTATCAAAATCCATCCAGAAGTTTATGAGTTATCTTGGTAGAAGACAAACCCCGATGAATACATAACCTCCACCGCTGCTACCTGGCAGCTTGGCTCCTGTGAAGGTTGGACTTTGCCAGGGATTACCCTGGTCACAATCTTGTTTGTGGTGTTCATAGACAGGATCTCAAGGTGTAGCTGTGAAAAAGAGAGGGTTTGGTTTGGGAACCTTAGGATATCATCTGTTGCTGTATTCAGTCATGACCTTCAGCATGCCCTACGGGGTAATTTTACTGCCATTTATCAAGAGTGTGTTTTCTAGATTTCTAGAACTATCCAACATGGCGGCGCGCTCGGACGCAGCGGCTCACGGCTCTCCCATTCAGTGCTTGTTTTTGTATTTTATTGTTGTTTGTCTGTGCACTCTGTGTGTGTATGCCAAGGTACCACACCGCTTCACCCGCCAGGAACTTTTGGACATTGGCTACCAACACACATTAACAGTTTCCAGAGACTTTCATTACGAGCACAACATCCCGGACGAACTAGCGAGATCGCCGGGCTCGTCTTGGATTGTTGTCGGGTCTGGGAAGCGGCGGCGCAGGCGGAGGAGAGAGAGGAAGCAGAAGCGGGGCCGCAGGTCCGGACTTCTGCAAAGGCTAAAAAACAATCCACACAAGCCACCTCTTCCGAGCCTGTTCCTCACCAACGCCAGTTCCATTGCCAACAAAACGGGCGACCTGGAGCTACTGCTTGCAGGAAATTGCTATGTTTGGGATTGCTGCGTTCTCATCATTACGGAGACCTGGCTTCACCCGAGGATCCCCGATGCTAGCGTGCAGCTAGCAGGCCGCTCTCTGCACCGCTGGGATCGGACCGAGGACTCCGGTAAAAGCATAGGTGGGAGACTTTGTATATATGTACATGAGGACTGGTGCAACAACAGCGTGGTCATTGAGAGTCACTATTCACCGGACATTGAGTACGTCTGTTAAGTGTCGGCCTTTTTACATCCCGAGAGAGCTAACCGTTGTTATCGTCACTGCTGTTTACATCCCACCGGACGCTAACGTTAGCACGGCGCTCTCTCTCCTGCTGAACGTCACCAATGAACAGCAGCGGGCCCACCCGGATGGCGTTCACATCATAGCAGGGGACTTTAATAAGGCCAACCTAAAGACTGTACTCCCCAAGTTCCACCAGCATGTCAAGTGTGCAACGAGAGGAGGAAATATTCTGGATCATGTGTACTCCAACATCAAGCACGGATTCAGAACCACGCCCCTCCCCCACCTTGGCGAGTTGGACCATCTCTCCCTGCTGCTCGTCCCTGCATACACCCCCCTCAGACGCAGATCCAGGCCCACCACAAAGACAGTCACAACCTGGCCTGAGACTGCACTCAGTGAACTTCAGGACTGCCTTCAGCACACAGACTGGGAACTATTCGAACACCAGGACCTGGACACTTACACAGGGACAGTACTGGACTACATTAAGTTCGGTATGAGTACTGTGTCTGTGGACAAAAGCATCAAGGTTTTTCCTAACCAGAAACCCTGGATGACCAGCCAGGTCCGCTCACTCCTCAAAGCCCGCGACACTGCCTTCAGGTCAGGCGACAGAGCCCTTTACAGCACAGCTCGAGCAGATCTGAAGAGGGGCATTAAAACGGCCAAAGCGGACTATAAGAGGAGAATAGAGTCCCACCTCACCAGCAACAGACCCCGGGAGGTGTGGCAGGGTCTACAAAACATCACAAACTTCAGAGGCTGTGATGCGACACCAGGAGACCTGAGCGAGTCGCTGGCAGAGGAGCTCAACAGCTTCTTTGCTCGCTTTGAATCACCTCAGCGAGGCTCTTCGGCTCGGCCCTGCCCCCTCCCCCCTCAGGCTCCAACAACCCCCACTCACTGTCCAGGAGCAGGATGTGAGGCGCGTGCTCCTGGCTGTGGACCCCAGGAAGGCTGTTGGACCGGACGGTGTACAAGGCATGGTGCTCAGGGCATGCGCCCACCAGCTGGCCACAGGTATCTGCAAGCTCTTCAACCTCTCCCTGGCCCAGGCAGTCATCCCCACCTGCCTGAAATCCTCCACCATAATCCCAATCCCCAAAAAGTCACCCACAACCAGCCTAAATGACTTCCGTCCTGTTGCCCTCACACACATCATTATGAAGTGCTTCGAGAGGCTGGTTCTCAAGCACATCAAAGCCTGCCTACCCCCCACACTGGATCCCTACCAATTCGCATACCGGGCGAACAGATCCACAGAGGACGCCATCGCCATAGCTCTGCATGCTGTGCTGACACACCTGGAACAACAGCAGAGCTACGCCAGGATGCTCTTTGTGGATTACAGTTCGGCCTTCAACACAATAATACCGGACATTCTCATTACTAAACTAAACACCTTGGGCCTCCCCCCTCTCACATGCACCTGGATTAAAGACTTTCTGACCAACAGACCCCAGAGTTGAGACTCGGCCCCCACCTTTCCTCCACCCATACACTAAGCACCGGCTCCCCACAGGGCTGCGTGCTGAGCCCCCTCCTGTACTGTCTCTACACCCATGACTGCAGCCCCGTCCACCAAAGCAACATCATCGTCAAATTTGCTGACGACACAACGGTGGTCAGGCTGATCACAAAAGGAGATGAGACAGTCTACAGAGAGGAGGTCCGGAGACTCACAACCTGGTGTTCAGAGAACAACCTGGCTCTGAACACCAGGAAAACCAAAGAGATCATCGTAGACTTCAGGAGGAACAGGACCGACCCGCCCCGCCCTCTACATCAACGGCGAATGTGTGGAGAGGGTCCACACATTCAGGTTCCTGGGAGTCCACATCTGCGATGACCTCTCCTGGACAGCCAACATCTCCGCTGCCATAAAAAAGGCTCAGCAGCGTCTACACTTCCTGAGAGTTCTCAGGAAGAACAACCTGGACCCAAAGCTGCTGCTGACCTTCTACCGCTCGTCCATCGAGAGCGTGCTCACGTACTGTATCTCCACCTGGTACGGGAGCTGTACTGAAGCAGACAGAGCAAGGCTCCAGAGGACAGTGAAGGCAGCACAGAGGATTGTTGGCTGCCCCCTCCCCTCCCTGACAGACATCTACCGCTCCCGGTGTCTCAGCAGAGCCCGGAGCATCACCATGGACAATTCACACCCCAGTTCCCAGCTGTTTGAGCTTCTGCCATCTGGTAGGCGTTACAGATGTGCAAAGGCAAAGACAAACAGACTGAAAAACAGTTTCTTCCCGAGAGCCATTACCACCCTGAACTCTCAATTGTAAATTCCGCCCACCCACAATGCAAACGTGGAATATTCTACCTCACTATCATTCTGTGAATGCTGCAAATAACATTACTGTGTGCAATATATTTTATCTGTGCAATACATTTTTATGTCTGTTTATATTTCTGTTCTTTTCTACTATTCATATCTTTATTGTGTTTTTGTACATACTGACAATTTAGCATTTTACTCTCTGTACATACATATTTTTTATCTTATTACTGTTTGCACTGAAGCAGGAGAAGCTCTCCAATCTCGTTGTACGTTGTATAATGACAATAAAGGGCATTCTATTCTATTCTATTCTATTCTATTCTATTCTATTCTATTCTAGATACTGTATTTTCTAGATATTTATCTACATATATATATATATACAGTGGGGCAAAAAAGTATTTAGTCAGCCACCAATTGTGTAAGTTCTCCCACTTAAAAAGATTAGAGAGGCCTGTAATTTTCATCATAGGTATACCTCAACTATGAGAGACAAAATGAGGAAAAAAAATCCAGAAAATCACATTGTCTGATTTTTAAAGAATTTATTTGCAAATTATGGTGGAAAATAAGTATTTGGTCAATAACAAAAGTTAATCTCAATACTTTGTTGTATAGCCTTTGTTGGCAATGACAGAGGTCAGACGTTTTCTGTAAGTCTTCACAAGGTTTTCACACACTGTTGCTGGCATTTTGGCCCATTCCTCCATGCAGATCTCCTCTAGAGCAGTGATGTTTTGGGGCTGACGCTGGGCAACACGGACTTTCAACTCCCTCCAGAGATTTTCTATGGGGTTGAGATCTGGAGACTGGCTAGGCCACTCCAGGACCTTGAAATGCTTCTTACGAAGCCACTCCTTCGTTGCCCGGGCGGTGTGTTTGGGATCATTGTCATGCTGAAAGACCCAGCCACGTCTCATTTTCAATGCCCTTGCTGATGGAAGGAGGTTTTCACTCAAAATCTTACGATACATGGCCCCATTCATTCTTTCCTTTACACGGATCAGTCGTCCTGGTCCCCTTGCAGAAAAACAGCCCCAAAGCATGATGTTTCCATCCCCATGCTTTACAGTAGGTATGGTGTTCTTTGGATCCAACTCAGCATTCTTTCCCCTCCAAACACGACAAGTTGAGTTTCTACCAAAAAGTTCTATTTTGGTTTCATCTGACCATATGATGTTCTCCCAATCCTCTTCTGGATCATCCAAATGCTCTCTAGCAAACCGCAGACGGGCCTGGACGTGTCCTGGCTTCAGCGGGGGGACACGTCTGGCACTGCAGGATTTGAGTCCCTGGCGGCGTAGTGTGTTACTGATGGTAGCCTTTGTTACTTTGGTCCCAGCTCTCTGCAGGTCATTCACTAGGTCCCTCCGTGTGGTTCTGGGATTTTTGCTCACCGTTCTTGTGATCATTTTGACCCCACGGGGTGAGATCTTGCGTGGAGCCCCAGATCGAGGGAGATTATCAGTGGTCTTGTATGTCTTCCATTTTCTAATAATTGCTCCCACAGTTGATTTCTTCACACCAAGCTGCTTACCTATTGCAGATTCAGTCTTCCCAGCCTGGTGAAGGTCTACAATTTTGTTTCTGGTGTCCTTTGACAGCTCTTTGGTCTTGGCCATAGTGGAGTTTGGAGCGTGACTGTTTGAGGTTGTGGACAGGTGTCTTTTATACTGATAACGAGTTCACACAGGTGCCATTAATACAGGTAACGAGTGGAGGACCGAGGAGCCTCTTAAAGAAGTTACAGGTCTGTGAAAGCCAGAAATCTTACTTGTTTGTAGGTGACCAAATACTTATTTTCCACCATAATTTGCAAATAAATTCTTTGAAAATCAGACAATGTGATTTTCTGGATTTTTTTTCCTCATTTTGTCTCTCATAGTTGAGGTATACCTATGATGAAAATTACAGGCCTCTCTGATCTTTTTAAGTGGGAGAACTTACACAATTGGTGGCTGACTAAATACTTTTTTGCCCCACTGTATATACAGTATATATCCCTCCTCCACCAACAGAGCGTGGTTCGAGTCCGAGCATGGAGGCTTCCCCTTCACGAGCCTCACTTGGGGTTAAAAAGTTTTCCAGTGTGTAAGTGACCACAAAACCAGATCCATAATTTGATATTAAAGGAATTTGCGGGAGGGAAACTAAGAGACGCAGAAAAAGCAGGGAAAAAAAAAATAATATGAATACAAAATTTAAAAAGGGACATCCATAACTATTTGATTTTATTATTTAACTACTTTGATTTACATACTTGACACAGTATCACATAGACAAATAAACACTAGACGCTTGATGGGAGCATTTCAGATAGCATCACCGGTGGCCAATAAGCCCCACGAGGTCTATGATTTATGAATATTATAACTTTTTCTTTGTGAAACTAAGTACAAAAACATAGAAATAAAATTATTTTAAAGTAAATTTGACATCTAAACTTGCTACAAAATCTGCTTTACCACCTTTAATCGTGCAGCAAGTTTGTGGATCATTGCTACTCTAGCGCATTTTATCAAGTGTAGCACTGGGGTGGTTCACAGCTGTCTGTGAAGGGGCTGGGATGAGAGTCAGCTCCTCATAATCTGAGGCTATGGTTTTCAAATGGAAAAATGTGGAATGGTCCCTTCAAGTTGGTAGTGAATCTATGCCTCAAGTAAAGGAGTTTAAGTATCTAGGCATATTGATCACAAATGATGGGAGGATGGACTGATAGATTGGGCTTTGTCCGCAGTAAGGAAGGTATTGCTTTGGTTTCTTGTAGTGAAAAAGGAGCTGAGCCAAAAGGCAAAACTCTTAATTTAACAGACTCTCTATGTTCCAACCCTCATGAGGTCTGGATCCTGATTGAAAGAACAAGATCCTGGGTACAAAATGCTGAATTGAACTTCCTCAACAGGGCTCAGTCATGGAGATAAGGTGAGGAGCTCATCTGGGAGGAGCTTGAAGTAAAGCCACTGCTCCTCTGTACTGAAACAAGTCAGCTGAGGCAGTTAAGGCATTTGAGTAGGATGCCTCCAGGTCCCTTCCCTATGGAGGTTTTCTGGGCATGTCCCACTGGAAGAAGAACCCCGGCAGTGCCAGAATTCACTGGAGGGACTATATACTGTATCCTCACTTCCCAGGGACCTCTTGGGATCCCCCAAGAGGTGCTGACCAGTGTTGCTGGGGTGAGGGATGTCTGGGATGTCTGGGTCCCCCCCCCAACCTGTTGCCCCAGCACTGAAGGAACAAATATTAAATTATGACAGCAACATGCAAAGCTTTGACTCTAGCATTTAACAAAGAAGTTACAGGAAGTGTTGAATTTAGCAGTACTGCATTATAGGACCCTAGAACCAAAAACACAACAATTTAGCAGCATTATGTTGCTAATATGTGATAAGTGGACATACCTTTTTCCTCCAGGCATTTTCAGCATCTTGAAGTTGGCTGAAGCGATCAGCCAGCGGTGTTTGGATCAGCTCAGTCAGCTTTGGTTTCTTCAGTCTGTCTTTCTTTTCCCCTTCCACACTAATTAATTGAACCATTCTTTAAGAAAGACAACGTATTAGTGTAGTTCCAAAATCCTTTAACTTATGACCATTTTAAAAGATGGATATTAGGGGCTAGTTGCATATTTATACATATTAAATACCGTATTATTCGGATTATACGTCGCTCCAGATTATAGGTCGTTACCAGCCAAAAAATGCATAATTAAGAAGGAAAAAACATATGTTAGTCGCACTAGAGTATAAGTCGCATTTTAACTACACTGTTGACAAACCTCTCCCAGCAGCACGTTGTTCAAGCACCCATGCGCAAACTCGTTCACCTAGCTTTTAGCCCGCGATTAATTTTTTTGTTTTCTTCATTTCAGTAAGAGTAACCTCCGCTTTTTGCCAGTCCCTTACAAGTTTCTCGCTAACTCCAAACTTTCTTTCTGCTGCTCGATTACCGTTTTCGGCTGCATATTTCACTATTTGCAGCTTCTAATCTGCAGAATATGATTTTCTTTTCGGTGCCATTTTTGTTCAGCCCTTCTCAGTTGTTTTTATAAATTACCGGCAATGTTGAAATTATCAACACAGGCCTAGAGCGCCCTCTTCCGTTTTAGTCTGAAAATAACATGTGAAATGTTATAATAATGTGATAATAATTTCACACATAAGTCGCACCAGAAGTCGCACCCCCGGCCAAACTATGAAAAAAACTGCGATTTATAATCCGAAAAATACGGTACTAAAAAGAAAAAAAATAAACTGAAAGCTTATTTCATTTTTAAACATTAGAAAGAGGGTGTAAATAAAAAAAAATCCTATTTTCAGAAGACTTTCATGATCATATGAATAGCTCTATTTATTCCCCATCATACTAGACTATTTTTTGTACATTCTGACCTCTGTTTAAATGCTGAGCCTTGACTTTGATCCAAGCTGCTCTCTAGCTCATCAACGTCTTCTGATGTTGTTGAGGTATTCTCCAAACTCTCATCAGGCAAGAGATTCCTCATTTCCTCAAAGCTCTCTCTGCTGCTTCTGCCACCCCTCTGTCCTCTGCTGACATCTACAACATCATCAGGTAAAGACCCATACTCTTCATCACTTTCTCTTCTGTCTTCTTCCTCCATTTTCTTCTCTCCCTCCTCCTCGCTCTCAGGGTGACCCAAGGTGACATTGGTTTGATGAGAAGCCACGTGCATAGGCACAGAGCCCTCGCTGTGGTCTGACTCAACGCTGGTGGAGTGGCTTTTCTTTAAGATTCCCTTGATGCCTTGAGGCCCAGAATCTTGATTCTGCAGAGGGGATGCAGACTGGGAGGGAGTACTGGGAGGAGAACAATCTCTGTTCCTGCTGAAGGGAAAAGTTTTATCTAAACAGAAACTGGGAGGCTGAAAAAGAAAAAGAAACCAGTACATTTATTGATGTTATTATATTGATACAATATTTAAGTGCCAAAACAACTTGAAATCTGTTGCTGTGGGTGTTGACTCAATAACCACACCAACTCGTACACATGCGCAGAAAGGAAAACACAATTTAACAGTGGGTACAGAAAATAGTTCTTCTTGATGACAGTTTCTGGAATAATATTTTCTTTTTGTATAGCTTTTCTGAAAAATTATCAAATACAAAATATAAACAAAAACATCAATATTATTCTATTGATATCAGATATCAAATCATTTTTGCTTTCTGCAATCAATGACTGTGCATATAAGTTGAAGTGTGCATGTCTAATACAATTGGACAGAGAGGGACCTTATAAGGCACACTTGTCCAACTGCTTGTTAACGTAAATTTCTAACCAGCCAATCACATGGAGGCAACTCAATAGATTTAGGCATGTAGACACAGTCAAGACAACCTTCGGCAGTTCAAACTGAGCATCAGAATGGGGAAGAAAGGTGATTTAAGTGACATTGAACATGGCATGGTTGTTGGTGCCAGACAAGCTGGTCCAAGTATTTCAGAAACTGCTGATCTGCTGGGATTTTCATGCACATCCATCTCTAGGGTTTACAGAGTCCAAAAAACAGAAAATATCCAGTGAGCAGCAGTTCTGTGGGCGAAACTGCCTTGTTGATGCCAGAGGTCAGAGGAGAAGGGCCAGAATGGTTCAAGCTGATAGAAAGGCAACAGTAACTCAAATAACCACTCATTACAATCAAGGTATTCAGAAGAGCATCTCTGAACGCACAACATGTTGTTACCTTGAGACAGATGGGCTAGAAGACCACACCAGGTGCCATGCCTGTCAACTAAGAACAGGAAGCTGAGGCTACAATTCACACACAATGCTCACCAAAGTTGGACAATAGAAGATTGGAAAAATGTTGCCTGGTCTGATGAGTCCCGATTTCTGCTGTGAAATTCGGATAGTAGGGTCAGAATTTGGCGTCAATAACATGAAAGCATGGATCCATCTGCCTTGAATCAACAGTTCAGGCTGGTGGTGTAATGGTGTGGGGGACATCTTCTTGGCACACTTTTGGCCCCTTAGTACCAACTGAGCATCGTTGCAAGGCCACAGCCTAATGAGTATTGTTACTGACCATGTCCATCCCTTTATGATCACAGTGTACCATCCTCTGATGGCTATTTCCAGGATAATATGCAATGTCATGAAGCTTGAATCATCTCAGACTGGTTTCTTGAACATAACTGTGAGTTCACTGTTCTCAAATGGCCTCCACAATCACCAGATCTCAATCCAATAGAGCACCTTTGGGATGTGGTAGAATGGGAGATTTGCATTGTGGATGTGCAGCTGACAAATCTGCAGCAACTGTGTGATGCCATCATGTCAATGGACCAAAATCTCTGAGGAATTTTTCCAGTACCTTGTTGAATCTATGCCACAAAGGAGTAATGTAGTTCTGAAGGCAGAAGGGAGTCCAACCCGGTACTAGCAAGGTGTACCTAATAAAGTGGCCAGTGAATATATGAAGCAATTATATTGAAATTCAAAAGATAAATAAATAAAAAATAATACTTTGTCAATAAAACCTGGAAATGATTTAATATATGTCAAAAAATCTCTATGAGTTGTTCTTTAACATAAAAAAGTAACTTAAGGGAAAACAGATATATAAAAACAAGAAAATATCCAACACTCTTAAAGCAGTACTAAATAACTTTTCCGCAGCCATGTCCCAGACAGCCATTGCTCGAACTGGTATTCTGCAGAAATATGCTACCTGTTGAGATGTGCTAGCCTACTGATTCCTTTTGAAGATTTTCAGTCCTACAATTCTAGGACGAGAATCTTGCGGTAAGACGTATTGTGTCACTTCCTGTTTGTCTCGGTTGCACTGTTTGGCTGCTGTTTTGTCTGTTCTATTGGCATTTTTTCGGATTTCATAAGCACTACTCTCTTAGCTGTTCTGCACTCCTGTCTTAAGGGAATCTTTGGTTTAAAATTCTCTTAGCTTTTATTTTTATAATACTGCTTGTTAGCTAGCCTAGCTTAGCTTAGCATGGCTTCTCTTTCACCGTCTCCTGCCTTGACCTGTTCTGTGTGTCAGATGTTTAGTTATTCCTCTGCCTCCTTTACTGATAATGGTACGTGTAACAAATGTAGTTTATTTGTAGCTTTGGAGGCGAAGCTGTCTGTTTTGGAATCACGGCTCCGTGCTTTTGAGACTCCAGCAGTTAGTCAGGTTCCTTTAGCGAGCACGGAGCCACTGAGACTAGCTTCCCTTAGCCGTCCTCCGGCAAATCCCGAGCAGCCGGGAGCCCAGGCCGGCTGGGTGACGGTCAGAAGGAAGCATAGTCCTAAGCAGCCCCCGGTTCACCATCGCCCCGTCCACGTTTCAAACCGTTTTTCCCCACTCAGCGACACACCTGCTGAGAAACAGACTCTGGTTATTGGCAGCTCCGTAGTCCAAAACGTGGCATTAGAGACACCAGCGACCATAGTCAAATGCCTTCCGGGGGCCAGAGCGGGCGTCATAGAAGGCTACCTGAAACTGCTGGCTAAGGATAAGCGTAAATACCGTAAGATTGTTATTCACGTCGGCAGTAACGACACCCGGTTACGCCAATCGGAGGTCACTAAGATTAATGTTGCTTCGGTGTGTAACTTTGCAAAAACAATGTCGGACTCCGTAATCTTCTCTGGTCCCCTCCCTAATCTGAGAAACGATGACATGTTTAGTCGTATGTCTTCATTTCGTCGCTGGTTGTCTAGGTGGTGTCCCGATAACAACGTGGGCTTTATCGATAATTGGCAGACGTTTTGGGGAAAACCTGGACTGATTCGGAGAGACGGCATCCATCCTACTTTGGATGGTGCAGCTCTCCTTTCTAGAAATATGGCTGAATTTATTACTTTTCCAAAACCGTGACAATCCAGGGTCCAGTCCAGGAAGCAGAGTTGTAGTCTTACACACCTCTCTGCAGCTTCTCTGTCGTTACCCTCCCACTTTCCTATAGAGACGGTGTCTGCTCAACCACGGTTCAAATTAAATAAACAAATATTTTGTTCTAGAAAAATAAATAATAAAAATCTGATTAAAATAAATACAGTTACTAATATAAAACCTGTAAATAAAACCATTAGATGTGGTTTACTGAATGTTAGATCTCTTTCATCTAAATCTCTGTTAGTTAATGATCTGATAATTGATCATCATATTGATCTATTTTGTCTTACGGAAACCTGGCTGCAGCAGGAGGATCATGTTAGTATTAATGAATCAACTCCTTCTAACTACCTTAATCTTCATGTTCCTCGAGCAACAGGTCGAGGAGGAGGAGTAGCAGCTATTTTCCAGTCAGGTCTATTGATTAGCTCTAGACCAGTTACTAGTTATATTTCTTTTGAATTTATGACCCTCAGTATTTCTCACCCAAATTGGAAATCAGAGGAACCTATTTTACTTGTTGTTGTATATCGTCCACCAGGTGCTTATTCTGAGTTCTTGTCTGAATTTTCAGTCTTTTTATCAGAACTATTATTGAAATCTGATAAAGTCATTATAGTGGGAGATTTCAATATTCATGTTGATGTTGAAAGTGATAGTTTGAATATAGCTTTTAATGATCTTTTGGATTCAGTTGGTTTCTCTCAGAATGTAAACAAACCAACTCACTATTGTCATCATACTCTTGATCTTGTTCTGACTTATGG
>SSNP01000090.1:995426-1083635 GCA_006937955.1 Pachypanchax playfairii
CTGTTAAAGGCCTCCAGCTGATCCAAAATGCTGCTGCCAGAGTTCTGATGAGAGTTAGAAGGAGAGACCATATTTCTCCTGTTTTAGCATCACTTCATTGGCTCCCTGTAAGGTCTAGAATAAAGTTTAAGGTTTTACTTTTGACGTATAAGGCCTTGAACGACCAAGCTCCAGCTTATATTAAAGATCTTATTGTTCCATATGCTCCTAACAGAGCACTTCGCTCTCAGACTGCAGGTCTGCTTGTAGTTCCTAGAATTTCTAAAAGTAGAATGGGAGGAAGAGCTTTTAGTTATCAGGCTCCTCTCCTGTGGAACCAGCTTCCACTTTTTATCCGTGAGGCAGACACCTTGTGTAGTTTTAAGAATAGACTTAAAACTTTTCTTTTTACACAATCCTAAAGTCAGGGTTAGCTTGGGTTCTCCTGAGCTTTCCCTTTAGTTATGCTGCTATAGGTTTAGACTGCCGGAGGACATACTGACCACATTTTTTCACTCTGCTGTCTTTCTTTACTCTGGCTGCCTCTGAGGAGGGTGTATCTCACATAAACAAACAATGAAATATTCCCACTAGAGCCATTAAATTGTTATTGCTTTGATTGTTACTGCTGCCATTAACTGTTTCTCTGTTTATCTTTCTATAGACATGACGACTGGCCAAAATACATCTGTGTTTGTCTGTGTCTCTTTCCTGTCAGCTCAGACCCCAGTCGGCTAAGGCAGAAGGCCACCCATCCTGAGCCGGGTTCTGCTAGAGGTTTCTTCCTGTTAAAAGGGAGTCGTTCCTTTCCACTGTCGCCAATTGTGCTTGCTCAGGATGGGGGATTGTGCTGAAATAACAATTCAGCCCAATCGGCTGGTTCCTTAGATAGAAAATGTTTTATTATTAATTGGTTGATTTTTCTGTGAAGTGCCTTGAAATGACTTTGTCATGAACTGGCGCTTTATAAATAAATAAACTTGAACTTGAAATAAACTTTTGCACATGTGCTTTCCACAGTCTTGACTTCAATAAACAGATTCATCGTTTCATCATCATCAAACCTTTTGACAGACACAGAGTTCAGAATTAAGAGTAAGCTAAAAAACAAACACACAGGAGAGAATCATAAAAAGGATAAAATAATTTTCAGATAAAATATAAATAAATAAATGGATAAACAATCAGAGCAGACACCTATACCAATGCGCCACAGTTCCATATTATTAATTTTGTTTCTATATTTTTTCATAAATACATTTTACCTATCAAATACATTCTCACAGTACAGGAACACTAAATACAATGTTATTTTTACTTTCTTTGCATTATCAGAGCGACAGGAAAATGTTTGGACACACCCAGAGGAGAGGGACCCAACAATGGCCGATAAGGACCCAGAGGGCTTTTATATAGAAAATATCAGGGAAGGATCATACAAATCTGTTTAAATAATTAACAGGGCCCACTCGCCATAAACAAGAATACTGTAAAAACCACTAATGACATCTTGTTATGAAATAAGTTGTCAATTCGCACTAAGGCAACATTTTTTATCGGGGCAGAATAAATCGTCAGAACACCACTTCTGGCTGCAACCCGAATTACTGAAGTTGTTTAGTCCAATGCAAAACCATTGGAGGCACAGAGAGTGATGTCTAATATGAAGGTGAACATGTTTTTCGGTGAGTATCCACTTAGACAAGTTTCATGACTGTAGCTTAAAGTTTTAAAAGTTAAACTTAAAATTTAAAATTTAACAGTAGTTGGGCCCCTACAATGCTTTTTATAAAATAACGCAAGGGGTCCATTATCAAGTCAATAAAAAGTCCTGCTGTCTTCTTTTGTTTCCTGGCTTTTTTAATGGGGGGGGGGTACAGTAAATGGCCAATCACGGGCGGCCGTGTCTCAGGCGGTAGAGCAGGTTGTCTGGTTACCGGAAGGTCACCTGTTCGAACCCCCGCTGTGCCTGGAGAAAAAGATAACCTTGCCGTTGTGTCCTTGGGCAAGACACTTAACCCACTTAGCCTGTTTGGTGGTGGTCGGAGGGTCTGGCGGCGCTGGTGTCTGACAGCCTCGCCTATGTCAGTGTGTGTCCCAGGATAACTGTGGCTACAACGTGTGTATTTTATCATTACCAAACATGTGAGTGTGCTTGTGTGTGAATAGGTGAATGACATACTGTAGTGTGAAGCGCGCTGGGAGTCATAGGACCAGAGTAAAGCACTATACAAGTACATTTACTATTTACATCCTATGGCACAGGTTTAACTGCTCCCCCCTGACTTGTTTATCTAGTCTTTGTTTTATTAACTGCTCCCCCCGACTTGTTTATCTAGTCTGTTTTATTTCCAGTCCTATTGACTGTCGTTTCACTTGCACTGATAATATACACTCACCGGCCACTTTATTAGGTACACCTGTCCAACTGCTCGTTCACACTTAATTTCTAATCAGCCAATCACATGGCGGCAACTCAGTGCATTTAGGCATGTACACATGGTCAAGACAATCTCCTGCAGTTCAAACCGAGCATCAGTATGGGGAAGAAAGGTGATTTGAGTGACTTTGAATGTGGCATGGTTGTTGGTGCCAGAATGGCTGGTCTGAGTATTTCAGAAACTGCTGATCTACTGGGATTTTCACGCACAACCATCTCTAGGGTTTACAGAGAATGGTCCGAAAAAGAAAAAATATCCAGTGAGCGGCAGTTCTGTGGGCGGAAATGCCTTGTTGATGCCAAAGGTCAGAGGAGAATGGCCAGACTGGTTCGAGCTGATAGAAAGGCAACAGTGACTCCAATAACCACTCGTTACAACCAAGGTAGGCAGAAGAGCATCTCTGAACGCACAGTACTACTACTACTACTACTACTACTACTACTACTACTGTCATTTAGCAGACACTTTTATCCAAAGCGACTTACATTGAGAGAACATACAAGCAAGAAATCAAAGAAAAGGAAACAATATAAGGAGGCGGACTGTTTGGAGTCCAGTTTAATTCCGACGCTGATACATCATGTTTATCAATTTTTTTTTTTTTTTTTTGTAGAGATAAACTCCCAAATCGCTATCATAATTCATAAATCAATTCCACATTAAGACTGAAAGTGTTCTTTAAAGAGGTGAGTCTTAAGTCTGCTCTTAAAAGTAGGTGTCGACTCTGAGGATCGGACCGAGTTTGGTAGGTCATTCACCCATCGGGGGATAACAGAGGAGAAGAGTTTGGAACATGATCTCATGCCACGTTGTGGTGGAAGCGCTAGGCATCTTTCAGGGGCTGAGCATAGCTGACGCGTGGGAATGTAGGTTTGGATGAAGGAGTGAAGGTAAGTAGGAGCTGTGTGTGTTAGAGTCTGGTAAGCCAGAAGCAGAGCTTTGTATTTGATGCGTGCTGCAACTGGAAGCCAGTGCAGAGAAATGAGCAATGGAGTGACATGAGCCCTCTTGGGCTGGTTGAAGACCAGACGCGCTGCTGCGTTCTGAATCATCTGCAGAGGTTTAACCGAGGACGCCGGAAGACCGGCCAGCAAGGAGTTGCAGTAGTCGATGCGGGACAAGACCAGGGCCTGGACCAGAAGCTGTGTGGTGTGGTCTGTCAGGAAGGCTCTGATTTTCCTGATGTTGTAAAGAGCAAATCGACATGAGCGAGCTACGGGGTTAACCTGCTCCTTTAAGGACAGCTGGTTGTCCAGTATGACACCAAGGTTTCTGGCGGAAGTTTTGGGGAACAGCGTGATGGAGTCAAGCTGCACGCTTATCTGAGGAGGTAAGGAGTTACTGGCAGGACAGACAATGAGGTCAGTTTTGGACAGATTAAGCTGAAGGTGGCGATCCCTCATCCACGCCGAGATATCTGAGAGGCAGGCAGATATCCGTATTGAGACGGAGGTATCGTCTGGAGGGAAGGAGAGGAGGAGCTGAGTGTCGTCAGCGTAGCAATGGTAGGAGAAGCCATGGGAGCGAATGATCTCGCCTAATGAGGTGGTGTATAAAGAGAAGAGGAGAGGACCAAGGACCGAGCCCTGTGGGACACCCGTCGCCAGCTGATGCAGACTGGACATCTGTCCATGCCACGAGACTCTGAAAGATCTTTCCGCAAGGTACGAGGTGAACCACGAGAGGACCGGCCCCGAGATGCCAAGTTTAGATAGCGTCGAGAGGAGAATGAGGTGGTTGACGGTGTCGAAAGCAGCAGACAGGTTGAGGAGTACGAGTACTGAGGAAAGACCAGCCGATCTGGCAACCCGTAGTGACTCTGCAACTGAGAGAAGAGCGGTTTCAGTGGAATGGCCTTGCTTAAAGCCTGATTGATAAGGATCAAGTAGGTCATTGTCATGGAGGAACTGTGAGACTTGAGTGAAAACGGCTCGCTCTAGGATCTTGGACATGAACGGTAGGAGCGAGACTGGCCGGTAGTTTCCTACCTGGGCCAGGTCGAGCGATGGTTTTTTCAGCAGCGGAGTGACAGTGGCTTGCTTGAAAACTGAAGGAAAGACGCCAGTTTTCATGGAAGAGTTTATAATGTGGGTTATTGCAGGTTTGACGGCAGGAAGAATGCTCAGCAGGATATCTGTAGGAATCGGATCCAGAGGACATGTGGTTGGATTAGATTCCACTATGAGTCGGGAGACTTCGTCCTCATTCAGTAAGCAGAAGGAGCAGAGTGATTGACCAGAGGAAGGATGGACAAGACTGGGATGGTCAGGCTTGGAAAACTGATTTTTAATGGAGGTGATTTTGTCGGTGAAGTAGGTGGCGAACATGTCTGCTCTCAGCCCGGTGGGTGGCTGAGCAGGTGGAGGACGGAGAAGAGTATTGAATGTCTTGAACTGTTTTCCCATGTTAGGAGCATTTTGGATTTTGTTTTGGTAAAAAGCTATCTTGGCAGCCTTTAAGCAGGATGTGAAGCTAGAGAGCTTTTGCTGGTATTCGGACAAGTCAGAGAGATTTTTGGATTTGCGCCATTTCCTTTCAGCTGCTCTCAGACCAGCTCTGTGATCCCTCAGAGTGTCTGTGAGCCACGGACTAGGACGCTGCTGGGCGGCCAGCTTTGACACACGAGGGCAGACTTCGTCCAGAGAAGAAGCTAGTGAGGAGCAGAGCGTCTCTGTTGCCTCATTTACAGGCAGAGTTGAGAGCACCGAGTGGGAAGGGAGGAGCAGACATGCTCCGATAGCTGCGAGGGACTGAGGGATTGAAGGTTTCTGCGGTAGGAGACAGTCTTTACTTTTGCGTTAGGTACGTGAGGGATGGAGATGCTGAATTTAATCAGGAAGTGGTCTGAGAGGTGCAGCGGTGTGACTTGCACGTTACCTGCAGTGCAGTTTCTGGTCATTACCAGGTCCAGTGTGTTGCCAGCTCTGTGTGTTGGGGGAGTCTGGACCAGATTGAGATTGAAGGAGTGGACCAGGGCCAGAAAGTTATGAGCTTGTGTTTTGTCGATATGAATGTTCATGTCGCCCATAACAATTAAAGGGGAGTTATCATCCGGAATGTCGGATAAGATCGTGTCCAGTTCATCCATAAATTGCTCCATGTTGCCTCCTGGAGGGCGGTAAATAACCAAAACATAGGCAGCGACGGGCTTAGAGATTCGTACTGCATGAAATTCGAATGAGGAGCAGGTAGTAGTGGTTTGCAAGGAGGAAAATTTCCACATTTTGGAAATCAGGATGCCTGTACCGCCTCCTCGCCCAGCAGGACGAGGAGTGTGTGTGAATTCTGCATCAGAAGAGAGGGCAGCCGGTGTTGCTGTGTTGTCAAGACGAATCCAGGTCTCGATCAGGGCTAGGACCTGTATATCGGAGAGGTGCGGCAGAGAACTGATGAACTCTGTTTTGTTAACTGCGGACTGACAGTTCCAGAGGCCGAGAGTAACGGAGGATGTGGCAGCCCGACACGCCATGGGCTGGATGAGGCAGTGCGGATTACGTTGTCTATAGAGAGTGCGTCGAGGTCTGTGCCCAACTATGACTGGGATGTGTGATTTGCACATGGTGTCTGTGTAGTGGTTTGTACTTACTGTGCTCGGTGGACTCGCAGGTCTTGACCCTCTGTGGTCTTAACCGATGTGGGACCAAATACGCTCAGTCTAATGTGTCTGGCTATATACCTGACAATCACACAGTTGATTGGCTAAGCTAATTGCAACAGGCTGACACCCGCGTGACCGCCCCAGTATTACGTAACCCGCGTCACCAGTTTCGCCCGGAAGTAAACAGTGACCGAACTCAGCTCACCTGAATTATCTGCTACCTTGCTCTACTGAAATCCCTGCTTGTTCTGCCGTGAACAGCAAGTTACTCGCTTTTAAACTGGACTTTTTTTTTTTCCTCAAATCACGTGACCCGCGTCACGAGTCCTTTCCCGTATTTCCGCCCCAGTATTACGTAACCCGCGTCACCAGTTTCGCCCGGAAGTAAACATTGACCGAACTCAGCTCACCTGTACGTCGAACTTTGACGCAGATGGGCTACAGCAGCAGAAGACCATGCCGGGTGCCACTCCTTTCAGCTAAGAACAGGAAACTGAGGCTACAATTTGCACAAGCTCATCGAAATTGGACAATAGAAGATTGGAAAAACGTTGCCTGGTCTGATGAGTCTCGATTTCTGCTGCAACATTTGGATGGTAGGGTCAGAATTTGGCGTCAGCAACATGAAAGCATGGATCCATCCTGCCTTGTATCAACGGTTCAGGCTGGTGGTGGTGGTGTAATGGTGTGGGGAATATTTTCTTGGCACTCTTTGGGCCCCTTGGTACCAATTGAGCATCGTTACAACGCCACAGCCTACCTGAGATTCGCATCATGGATGTGCAGCCGACAAATCTGCTCCAACTGTGTGATGCCATCATGTCAATATGGACCAAACTCTCTGAGGAATGCTTCCAGCACCTTGTTGAATCTATACCACGAAGAATTGAGGCAGTTCTGAAGGCAAAAGGGGGTCCAGCCCGTTACTAGCATTGTGTACCTAATAAAGTGACCGGTGAGTGTAAATGGCTGCAGTGTTTATTATGAGCCGTTTTGTTCATTGTTTTTATTTTCATAGCATATCAGGCAGATCACCTGTCAGTCTGCTTACTGTTTGTGATGAAAAACCTTACTGTTTGTTTCTTTCTGATGATATATGACTGATATGTTTCACAGCTTGATCGCAGATCGCAGCCAATTTTTTTCCATAAATTCAGTTTTGTTCTGATGGTCACTAATGTGTAAAGTAAATATTTTAGATTATGCCACAAGTTAGTTTTAAAACTAGTTATAGAAAAGTAGAGAACTTGTTTCAATCGGTCAGACCACGCTTTGCATTGCAGCTGTATGTGTCAATGTGATGGATCAATAATTGTAGCATATGTTATTTCTATAAACACAGTGTTTATAATAATCATTTATAATTGTGTTGATCCCTTGGGGAACTTGCTTCTCTGCATTTGACTCATCCGTAAAAAGCAGAGGGCAGCAATTTTGTGTGACTCCCAGAATCGAACCCCGGTCTCCCCATCAGAAGACAAAATCCTTCCCCATTAAGCTACAGTGATGTGCGGTGAATTACTGGACTCGAGGCACAGGAGGCTCAAGTAAATAAAATACTGTTAAAAAAAGCAGAAAAAAGGTTCTAACAAACTGGGGCTTGAAACAAGAAGGCAACATATCAGGACAAATAAAAAACTAAACAAATACAGTCACCCCTCTGACTAAAAATAGGTGAACCACACAGGAAACAGGAAACAATAGGGGCCTACAAAATTACACAGGAAACCAAATTCTTCCAAAATAAAGCCTAACAACCCTGAAACCCCCCTTTCTAAACAGCTATATCATTCTTCAAAATACACAAGGAATGATGTATGCATGATCAACGGGTTTCTTAAAACAAACAACAACTAAAACCTAAGAACCCTGACACCCCATTGCAAAGATTGTTGCATTTTCTCACAAAAATGGGTGCTTTTACGAATTCAAATTTTGTTCAAGTTTGGAGGTGTGTGTGGGCACGTCAGTAAAAAATACAATTTCAATCTTTCTAGTTTCTAAACAGCTATATCAATCTTCAAAATAGGTGAGCAAGAGTTTTAGAATACACTTGCATATGTTTTCTTTCCAGTATAGCACGGATAAAAAAAAACTTCCTCTAAACACAATCCACAAAGAACTATTTTATGGTTAAATTTGCTGATTTATGAAAATGTGAAGAAAGCTTCATGGATTTTGTGCTGTTAAATAAATCAAATTTTATATCAAAACAAAACTGACCTTTGTAATGTCATAATATTCTTGCTCCTCCCATCTGGAGGATTCGTCCATGGGCTGTTCCATGGCCTTTGTGTTATCAGCATTAGGTATACTGAAATATTAGCAAAATAAATTGGCAAAGATTATGGAAAGAGATACAAAGATGGGAAATAAATGTAGAATATTAATGCAAAAAAAGCTACAGCTCAATGGAAAAGCAATTGTGCAATTGCATAGGGGATTTATCTATAATATATATATATATATATATATACACACACACACACATAGACACACACACACACATATATAACACTAACCTAGACAATTACACATCTGGACAAAGTTGTTGGTACCCTCTAGTCAATGAAAGAAAAACTCAAAGGTCAAAGAAATAACTTCAATCTGACAAAAATCAATGGATATTATTTCACTTCAATGGAATTATTTTAAAAGATTACTCATGGTCAGTGAACACATTGCACAGATACAAGAAACAGTCTCTCTTTTGTTATTCAAATTACATCTGCTCATAATGATTGGAGACTTCTAATATGACAGACCCCTCAGTGTGCATTACACCATGATCAGGAGTTGTACACGCATTCCATACAGCATTTACCTCTAAGACATTTGAAAGTCAAGACTGTAGGAATACAGGCTCCTTGTTATATTGTGCATATTGTGATCTTTAAAAAGTATAACTGCAAATATTTTTGTTTAATTTCCTGAACAGTTTGCAGGTTCAGTTAAACTTTACAGTCAGGAATGGGTTTAGTTACATGTCTGACAGCAGGACAATCTTACAAATCAGTGCTTAGAGGTTACAGCAACTGCTATCTTCAATCTAGTTGGCGTTAATGCAGACCAACCTTTAAATGTCCACAGTGTATTTGTGTTCATGCATAAAAAATTGATATATTAAAGCAAGTTCTGCAGATTTATCTGCAAAGTGTATCCCAGCAGCTGTCTACAACCTTTCAACTAGGTTGGAATTACCTTTGTGCTTCATTCAGTCTACTCAGTGTGCTGGGCGTGGGTGTCAGCTACTTTCAAGGTATGAGAGTTTTTTTTCCTTGCATTCCTTGCATTCTTTGGGTCAAAGCTCACACATCTTTTTGGTGGCAAAAACAGTGAAACAGCCTTGCAAAACAGTTCAGAAATGTTGGTTTTAACACAGTGTTGCTCACCTTGTGGGTGACTCCTCTTCGTTACTACTGATTAGCTGATGCTCCCATTTGGCCTCACAGTGCTGACGGCTGGTTCCATCCTCTGTTCCCCTTAGGTGCTACAAATAAAGACGAGCAGGAGTTAACTGAAAAGACAAGGTTTGAACCTGGGAGAAACTCTGCCAAGATCCCACACAAGCTGTGAGGATTATCTAGATAAAGGAAGTGAATGACTAAATAAGGCTCCACCCCTGTATTTAAGAATAGCACTTAACCCTTGCAGTGCTCAAGCTGAGCTGATCCAGTGATCTGATATTGATCTATTCAGCCTAGAACATGAAAAGGCATGCAAATGTTTGGGCATGTAATATCACAGTTTGAATAGTGGTTATGTCTTGCCACAATTTTTTTGTTTAAGGAATTGTGTAAAACCTTCAGCTTAAACTTCTTGGAATTACAGTGGAATTTGAAGCACCTTTGTGTGGTTTGATTCTGTGCTGTGGAGACTTCCCCTTTACTTTTCTCTTTTAAGTGTTTCTGCCATGTGATTTTGATGTGTTATTTTACAGATGGTGCGATGCTTCCTTGCATCATTTTCTCATTCTTAACAAAATCCATTCTTCTATATCTTAGTGAAATAGTCTCTTAGCCCTTTAGGCACCAAAGTCACAAAATTGAGACTGCCCCACCCAACTGAAAAAAGCCCAATACACAGGTGTTTAAATGTATCATTGGTATTTCTACTTGCTGTCACTAGTTGACCGTAATGTATATTTATGATTTTAGCACATAATTTATATGGGTTTGTATGTAAAAATCTCTAGTAAAACCCTTTTCCATCTCTTCAAAATTTTCCATCCTTCCTCCAAATGGCCCCCTAAAAATAACGAAAGGGAAAACACCTCCAAGTGATGAAAAACAAATTCATGAAAACCAGATCGACCCTCACGTCCATCACAATTACAGTGGGGCAAAAAAGTATTTAGTCAGCCACCAATTGTGTAAGTTCTCCCACTTAAAAAGATCAGAGAGGCCTGTAATTTTCATCATAGGTATACCTCAACTATGAGAGACAAAATGAGGAAAAAAAATCCAGAAAATCACATTGTCTGATTTTTAAAGAATTTATTTGCAAATTATGGTGGAAAATAAGTATTTGGTCAATAACAAAAGTTAATCTCAATACTTTGTTATATAGCCTTTGTTGGCAATGACAGAGGTCAAACGTTTTCTGTAAGTCTTCACAAGGTTTTCACACACTGTTGCTGGTATTTTGGCCCATTCCTCCATGTAGATCTCCTCTAGAGCAGTGATGTTTTGGGGCTGACGCTGGGCAACACGGACTTTCAACTCCCTCCAGAGATTTTCTATGGGGTTGAGATCTGGAGACTGGCTAGGCCACTCCAGGACCTTGAAATGCTTCTTACGAAGCCACTCCTTCGTTGCCCGGGCGGTGTGTTTGGGATCATTGTCATGCTGAAAGACCCAGCCACGTCTCATTTTCAATGCCCTTGCTGATGGAAGGAGGTTTTCACTCAAAATCTTACGATACATGGCCCCATTCATTCTTTCCTTTACACGGATCAGTCGTCCTGGTCCCCTTGCAGAAAAACAGCCCCAAAGCATGATGTTTCCACCCCCATGCTTTACAGTAGGTATGGTGTTCTTTGGATTCAACTCAGCATTCTTTCCCCTCCAAACACGACAAGTTGAGTTTCTACCAAAAAGTTCTATTTTGGTTTCATCTGACCATATGATGTTCTCCCAATCCTCCTCTGGATCATCCAAATGCTCTCTAACAAACTGCAGACGGGCCTGGACGTGTCCTGGCTTCAGCAGGGGGACACGTCTGGCACTGCAGGATTTGAGTCCCTGGCGGCGTAGTGTGTTACTGATGGTAGCCTTTGTTACTTTGGTCCCAGCTCTCTGCAGGTCATTCACTAGGTCCCTCCGTGTGGTTCTGGGATTTTTGCTAACCGTTCTTGTGATCATTTTGACCCCACAGGGTGAGATCTTGCGTGGAGCCCCAGATCGAGGGAGATTATCAGTGGTCTTGTATGTCTTCCATTTTCTAATAATTGCTCCCACAGTTGATTTCTTCACACCAAGCTGCTTACCTATTGCAGATTCAGTCTTCCCAGCCTGGTGAAGGTCTACAATTTTGTTTCTGGTGTCCTTTGACAGCTCTTTGGTCTTGGCCATAGTGGAGTTTGGAGCGTGACTGTTTGAGGTTGTGGACAGGTGTCTTTTATACTGATAACGAGTTCACACAGGTGCCATTAATACAGGTAACGAGTGGAGGACCGAGGAGCCTCTTAAAGAAGTTACAGGTCTGTGAAAGCCAGAAATCTTACTTGTTTGTAGGTGACCAAATACTTATTTTCCACCATAATTTGTGGCCCCAAAACATCACTGCTCTAGAGGAGATCTGCATGGAGGAATGGGCCAAAATACCAGCAACAGTGTGTGAAAACCTTGTGAAGACTTACAGAAAACGTTTGACCTCTGTCATTGCCAACAAAGGCTATATAACAAAGTTTTGAGATTAACTTTTGTTATTGACCAAATACTTATTTTCCACCATAATTTGCAAATAAATTCTTTAAAAATCAGACAATGTGATTTTCTGGATTTTTTTCCTCATTTTGTCTCTCATAGTTGAGGTATACCTATGATGAAAATTACAGGCCTCTCTGATCTTTTTAAGTGGGAGAACTTACACAATTGGTGGCTGACTAAATACTTTTTTGCCCCACTGTATATAACCCCTGTGGAGTGGACAACCCGCTGTTCAGGACAACGGACACTTTTTGTCCACCCAAAAAATAAAATCAGTGAAAATTCACCATACTAACAGACAGTGAACGAAATGATTCTGAAATTGAAAAAATTTTTAAAAATGAACAAGCATCCATTAAAGGAAAACTCACCCCCTCTCCTCGGATACAGTTTGAGATTTAAAAAATAAGATGAATGGGAGTGACTGGCGGACTAAGGAGGCGTGGCATTCTGTGCTGTGACTGACATGTCACTCTGACTGACACACGTGCCAGAGAGGGACAGGTGAAATCGGGGAATATTTGGATGAGACGACCAGCTCTGATCCGTATCGTTTCGAGCCGATAGTTCGCCCTGCAGTGGATTGGCAGCATCTAATGAGGCTCTTCTCTACTGGTACACTGTTAGCCAATGCTATTAGCTCCAGTTGACTCTGCAAACAGGTGCAGCTTCGCGCGCGACCGCACTACCGTTTCAAGCTGATGGTTAGTACTGCAGCGGCTTCAGCATCTTAGAATGGGACCTGTACCTTTTGTATATTGTTGTTGATCAAAGCAAAAGCTAAATTTTGATTAGCTCATGTAATATTCTGTGACTCAAGCCTCTTCAGGCTGCGTGCGCGACTGCTGCACATTATTGTCTGCACCAAAGCATGTTTTAGAGAGGTGTCCAAGGTATAAATCAAACTATCTCAGCATGAAGAGATAATCATTCAGTATTGTGCTAAAAACATGTTTTCACACAATGACAAACACAAAAATGAACTCTGATAACGGCCGTTAACACTTCCTGTTCAAACTCACTCACTACTGAACTGAGGTGTGGCTGAGATGCTGCTCTTTTTATATTCAGCAGCGGCAGAATCATGACGTTGAGATTAATAAAAATAAGGTTTCAGCCAATAGCAATGCCTGATCCAATTCAAGTACAGTGTCACGTTTTAAACCTGAAGAGGGTGTTCCACTAACGGGTTTTGGTATAAAATGAATAGTTTTATAAAAAAGTGCAAAAATACTAAAAGCAAGACCCAGAAATGTAGGCAGGACTATTAAACTCTCATTTATAGAGTTTATCAGCAAAAAAAAGTTGATTTGGGGGTAAGTTGCACTTTAAATTTTATTCAAAGTTGAGACGTACTCAGAAGGGGATTTGACCATGCGCTAGTTCATAAAATAAGCTGATGTACCGTGAAAATGTCTGTGACAATGGTTTACGGACATTCCTAGATGACAGGACACCCGAACGCCCTACACCTCTGGGGCGGACACCTCACGGGCAAATCATCTGGTCCCATCAGTGTTCGCTATAGTGATGTTTCACTGTACTACAAAAATGGTGGTGTTTCTTACTTCTGACTCTTGCAGCTCATGCATGCGAAAAAGGAGGCATGTGTGTTTAATCTGCAGGGGCAGCACGGACAAGTTGGGCACTTCCTGGTTTGACAGCATTACGTTACTATGTTATGAGTCAGTTGTTAACCAAGAGAGTGGAGCAGCTGCACAAAGCGCAGGATTCAGGAGGATTACCGAGAAATGTGTGTATTAAGCCAAAAACCACTCTGGGGGGCAGAATAGCATTCCAACATGGTTAAAAGCTCCAAAAAGTTGATTTTGAATGATTTAGGACCTTTAAAAGTTAAAATCTGTTTTAACTTTTGAAAAAAGCCCTTTTCTTAAAAAAAAAGGAATTAAATGGGATTTTTTTCTCTGTCTTCTGGAGACAACAAGTAAATTTTTATAAACATGTCTGCAGCATGAAGCATGTAGCTGTGTCAGTAAGCACGTTCACGAGCTCCTGGAGCGACTCGGTGGGGGATAAGCGGTACTCCTGCTGTGACAAAAATACATTAAATTGAATTTCCAAAAATTAGAGAAGCTTCTTAGAAAAGTAAGTGCTCCTCAGTGATCATACACAAGGTTGCCATTTCCCACATTTCTTCTGGAACACAGATTTTTAAATTCAGGAAACTCAAAGTAGAAAAAATGAGTTATTTTTGTCTTAAAAAGTTGGTGTGCAGATCGTCTTTTCTTAATAAAAGCTGAGACGTAGATTAACTTAATCTAACTCCATCTACTCTGATTGGGAAACTGACTCATCAGTTTAAACTAGTGCTGTTAGTTAAACGCGTTATTAATGACATTAACTGAAACCCATTTTAACGACGTGCATTTTTGTTATCGCGAGATTAATGCTCGTTACTCTGGGATTAAAAATACATTTTTGAATTTCAATTGAAATGATTATCATCCACCAAACACTGTTTTCTATAACTTCTTGTTTGTTTAGGCTGCCATGTTTTTATATTACTTTATATATGTAGATGGATGAACGGACAGACAGTCAAAGTTACAGGGGGGACAGGATTTCTCAGCACCCTGAAATATTCCGTTCCGTGAGAGAGCTGTGGCCTTATTGTTACGTTCAAAACAAACTTGAAAGAATATGTTAAACCATCATTTAATTGCACTACAGGCTATTCTGCCTGATTTACCTTAACATGTGCACTTTATTTTATTTCGTATCCCCCTGTTTTGATCCCTGTTGAAGAGATGGCTTATGTGACACTTTTTTCTTCAGCCTTCTGTTGAACAGTGTTATATTGTGTGTGAGATCATTTTCTCCAACTGTGAATGACTGTTGAATTTAGGTATATGCCAGTGTTTTTTTTCAATAAAAACATTTGCACAAAGCAAGCCGATCCACTCTTCCATAAGAGCATTAAAATGAGAAAAAAAAATAACTGGGACAAAAAAGAAATCAAGGGACACTTGAACTAGATAATGTGCGATTAATCAAGCTTAATTGCGAATTAACTTGGACATAAATTCGATTAATCGTGATTAAATATTTTAATTGTTTGACAGCACTAGTTTAAACAGAAGTAGGTCAGAAGAAACAATGTGATAATAAGGAGCAGTGATATAGACTCCTCCTGAGAACCTGTTTCTCCACAGTTAGTTTGTTAGAGAGACTTGCAACCATCTGGGTTCATTTGGCTAGGAATGCCCCTGCTCCTGGTCTTTAAATGCCAAATTAAAATAACTATTTACATTAAACATTATGAAACTGAACCACTTGTAAAACCTCAGCAGCCTGGGAAAACCAGATTTTCAATTTATTTTCAAGTTCACGTTTGAATATTTCCCAGAGGGTTTTAGACAATCTCTAGATTTTGTTCCAGAGAGTATTATCTCTTGCTCTCTAAACACCTCCTCCCACAAGTTTTTGTTAAAGCCTCTGTGGCACATGTGAGCTGAAGTTAAGACTTTGGCTAGGTCTGCAACCAGGTGCAGGATAACTTAGTACCATATGGAAGGGCTTCATTTGGTATTAATGAAGCAAACTTCCAGAAAACAGCTGCACTGGAAAGGGTCCTATATAAGAACAAATGAAAAGCACCAAGAACAGACAGCAAGTACACTAAACAACTGTGACATTACCAGGAAATTTGTAAATTCTAATATTAAGCTTTACAGTCAGCTGTGATTTTGATGGATCACAAGTACATTTATTTACACATTGTCAAAAAGAAGAGCTGTTGGATCAGATGAGGTGGGAAAAGTAGGAACAATTAAGCCTGTTTGTACTCATCATTTCCATTCTATAAATCTATAATCTTGAAGTGCAGGTCACACGTTAAACATCCCTTTAAACGCGTCTTTAGAGAAATATATCAAGAACTGGTTCTAAATAAAAATACTTGTAAATATATGATTTAGAATTCTGGAGTTGTTTTTGTGAGAAAAAAATTAAAGAACAGGTTTCAGGTTAAATATGTTCTAAAATGCATATGACGTGTCCAAAATTACTATTTGAAACATTTTGGGGATTTTTGTTTTTACAATACATAATGCAATATTTTTAATATTTATAATTTCATAAAGTTTCATAATCTGGACCTGTGATGTAAGCAAAGGGAGTAGGGCCCAACCGATATACCGGCCAGCCGATGTTATCGGCCGATATGGGGGTGCAGGGTGATATCGGCTATCGGTAAAAAATTGCCGATATTTTCCAATATTTTTTATTGATTTATTTTTGTCATGTATGTGTTTCAGCATCTCCATTATTGAGAAGGCCCAGTTAAAAATGTAAATAAATGTTCATAAAATAGATAAACTTGTCTATTATTTACATTTTTTGGAATTAGTGAATAATTCAGATAGTTCATGGTGTCTAACAGGTAGACATGAGCAAGTAAATGCACACACGGTGAGGTCATTGTGGAGGGCATGTCTGCGACGAATTGATGTGAATATGCTGCAAAGGAATGTAAACACTGTCGCTGAGCAACACTCTCAGATGTTTTTGTCAACAAATCCCTGTCCTTGAGAGTCCGTTCCTCCCAGCTCTGGCGTCTGGAGTGAGCGGGGAAGAGGGGAGGGGGAGCCGAGTGTCCCATCTGCATTCTCCCCAGGGGAGTTTGAAGTGTTGACCTTCGGCCCAGCCGAAACAAGATAAGAAGAGATTGGAGCAAAACTGCAGAATTCAGCAGTCCTTTCAGTCTCTTTGGTGCACTTTTTTCAGTGGAAATCCGAATATTACATGTGAAGGTCGGACCCAGCACGGAACTTTACCTCTGCTGCCCAGTGTATTGTAGAGCCATCAGAGGCATCTGGGTGTAGTCTACTACGTGTCTTCACACAAAATATAAAATAACTTTTGCCGCATGTCGAAAATGATCGCTTTCTAGGCATCAAAACGGCATCAACTCACGGACATCCTATGTTCGATCCATGGTGCATTTCAAACTGGATCAAAAAATAACTTTTATGGTTCCATTGACTTCCATTCATTATTTTTTCGTCCAGGGGACCCATGGACCGGAAGTAGTAGGGCGTGACTTAGGCTCCCCATGGTCCCATTAACCTAACCTCTTACAGGAACAATTTACCTCTCTGTAAACCACTGTTCATGTATAGTTGCTACAAGGATAGATATGACTTTTTCATGCTTAGCAAATAATACAGATAAATTACATTAAAGCATCTGAGAAGCTCTGAATACATACGTTTTAAATCTATAAATAAATGACAACTCAGTTAAAAATGACACAGCTCTTTTTTTGTTTAAAAGCAAATCTGAAGATTTACCTGCAAGCATGAGACAACCCAGATAAAAACCAAAAAACAACAATGTTGCATACATTTCTGACTGGCAACCACATCTTCTGTACCAAAAGGTCAAAAATGTGTCATGAATAAATTTGCTGACAGAAGATGGGTCAGAGTACAGCTACACTGAAAGTATTCCAAAGGAAACAATCTACAAATCATTTTAACTTGATTTCTGAAAAGGTGACATGCTTTGAAATTAATTTAGACAAAAAAAATTGCCGAAACCACATGCAAGACAATGTTTGACATGAGTTTAGTACATACAGCAAAAACAATGTATTTTTTTATTCAGTTAAACAAGTCTCCTACCACATCAGAAGAATTTACACTGACATTATTTCTATGGGAGAAACTGATTTTAACAACACCCAGAGTTGATTTTAGCCCAAAGATTGTACACACTTTCCTGTGCAGAAACAAAAAGCCTTACATAGAGGGAGACAAAAACTAGCATACTGTACCTTAAAATTAGACATCTTGGAAGTTACACTGCTCCTGGCCAACTTCATAGGCTTCTCGTCAGCTAAAAACAAAACACACATGCTTAATGTTAACCAGCGATTAAACGTAAGAGCTAATGTGCAAAAATATTAACCATGTATTTATTTCTGACATTGTGATGCAATGCTATCGCCTAAACACAGAGTGTAGAAGGTGTTTAACAATGATAATGATAAAAAATATCAAAAATTCTTCATGCTGCTCTCACTCCATAGAAATAGACATCAATAGGGTCTCAATGTAAGTCGCTTTGGATAAAAGCGTCTGCTAAATGACAGTAGTAGTAGTAGTAGTAGGGTAATGATGTCAGGGTCCAGAATTTTGTGTGTTCGTTTTCTGTTGTTCATTCTCTGTTTCCCCCTGTTTTTCCATGTGGTCCTTGTATTTTGTCTCTCTGTGTTTCCTGTTTTATTTTGGTATGTCCTGTGCTTCCTATTTTTCCCTCGTGTGCTCCCCAGTAGCTTTAGTTCTCCTCACAGGTGTTTCTGTTTTAGTAATTTGCTTCCCTTGTGTTTCTGTGTACACAAGGCGGTATGGATTTCTATTTAGTTGTCAGAGTGTTGTTGAGTATTTGCTTCTCCTGTGTTCTCCAGAGACTGTAAGTTGTTTTGCTGCCTTGCCAGCCTTTTGGTTTTAAATCATGACAAATTAACTATACAGACACACAGATGCTTTTGAGTGACGTTGATGTTGCTGGAGACAGCTCGAAAATGTTGACTAAAAAGGTGACAATGCTAATGACTTGTGTCTTCACTTCACAGACATGTTCACTTTGAGTTTAAACATCTGCTTGAAAGAAAATGACAATTCAGTTTCAAGTGATCTGACTGATGAAAATATATTCAAATCTTCTAATCTAATTACAAAAACAATACAAAGTTCTTTATTTACTACAGTCTTATCTAGTCTCCCTCTTTAAATCCCCTCTGTCTCTTTCTTTAAATTGTTTTTTATTTCCTTGAAAATATGATATTCCAATCCAAAGTAATAGCATGTCTGTGAAAAACTGTATTTTCACAGGACAGGAAAAAGTCTCCACTTTTGATTCATGTTTCCGAGCTCCCCTGCTGTCCAGAGCTTAGTGTGATTTACTTTAAATGATGAAACATTAAGCATTGCAGATTGGTGACTCCAATCAAATTGCATTCACAGTTTTGACTTCAGTCCAATTTAATTTTTTTTTTTTTACACAATCAGAGATTCAAGACCAGGACTTGATTTGGAGACAAACAGACAAAATGAGGAAATGGAAAAACCTCTACTTAGCTCAACAGACATTACTTAAAGGTTTTTAGATCTGTATTTCAGGACTGCCCTATTACAACTGCTGAGAGTTTATTGAATTGACCTTTGGCCTGGGTGCAGCAAAACATAATGCCTCCTCTCTCGCTCATTTGGAGAGACTCAGTGGTGTTCCCAGGCCAGCCGTGGGATGCAATTGACCTTTAGCTGACCCTTTTCCAAAATGGCCATTGTCCAATTACACAACAGTTACTATGTGAGCTGGTCCGACTAACATTAACTTCAAACAAGATGGTGAAGTGGTGCGCCCACAGTACTTGACATCTACGAACTACTAACTAAATGTCAGGGGGAGCTCAGTGCTGAGGAGCGTCCCAAGGGGTGGCACTGTCCACCTGTGGAGGAGCGTGAGCCGGCTCGGGATTGATGAAAGCAGGGCCAAGCTTTGGAGGTACTGGCAGAGTGCTCACTGGCTGTGAGGGAGGCTGGCTCCGAGTGGACGGATACCACTCGGCAGAGCTGATCTTGAGAGAGAAGGGAGATCAAGGTTGGTTTGATTTGGAGGATGTTGCAAAGGTATTGTTCCAAAAAAGGTCACTGATGCGCATGGGAATACCTCTTCCAGTCATGGCAATCTGTCGGGCTGGTCATGTTTGTAGGACGTAGCAACAGTAATTAAGGGGGCAGGGCTCGGCAAAAAGTATATTGCTCCAGTAAGTCCTTGGTCTGCCCTGAGGTTTCCTCCCTGTGACCTAACCATCTCAACTGGTTCCTTTTGAGGAGGAGGAACAGAAACTTCTCCATTCCTAAAGGTAAGTCCAGCCACTCATTTCAATCACTTCTTTTTGTCAATAATTCATTAGAAATTTGTTGTAGTAAGCAGTCTTTTGAATAGGTCAATGTAATACAGCTTTTATATGCTTTGTGAGTTTTTCTGTAGACCACAGACTTTTTAAATAATCTGGTCCTGTCTGTAAATTAGGCCTGAGCACCAACTATAAATATTCTTTGTATTCCTTCTTTTACCCTATATTTTCATTTCATAAATTGTAGTTATCCTGAAGTGAGTTGAGATTTATTACTCACAGCAGACAGATAAGATGACTGCTGCCTCTGACAGGGCAAAGCAGACAGAGAGGGCAAAAGTTTTCTTCATGGAGAGGGTGTCAAAGATTATCTACCTTCATATAATTTTTTAAAAACCACCAGTGGGATTCAAATAGATTTACTAAGTTTATCAAACCCAAACTAAGAACTTATATTGTCCCTCTGAATATAAAATGAATGTACTATAAATAAAACCTGGTAGATTATCTGACATCAGCTGGGTGCTCAGTATTTCTTTCAGATGGAATAAGAGCAGTCTGTGAAACAAAAGAGGATGCGAGTGCAGTGAAAGTAGAAGCTTTATCTTACCCTCAGGCTCCTCTGTGTCACGAGATTCCAGCAGCCTAAAAGAGAAAGAGGCAGAGGTGGATGAGATCACTTGCTGGAATAATGAAGGGATAAAATGACATGTCGGTTATAAGGGTTGCTGGAAAAGAAGGAATAAAATAATGAAGAATCATTTTACCTATGCCTGGGCGATTAATCATTTAAATTGATTAATTCGAATTTTCTGTTGTGGGCGAATAAAAAATAAATAAATAAACAAATAAATAAATAAATAAAGATTTTGCGTAGTCGCACTTTTTGGCTCCCCAGAGTTTCACATGGTTTGCTGCGACAGACGTGCTTCAAGAGACGTCACGCAGCAACATTTGCCTAAAGCCCATCACAGTCAAAGGCACAAGCACTACAAACTCATTCCAACACCTGAAACACAGACATCCAGCCGAACATGGAAAACGCTAGTGTCTCTGAGATGAACAAACACCACATTGACAAACAAGCCTTATAAAAACAGCTAACTGTAGCCAAATTGTTTGTACAAGGCACCGCAAACAGCAGGAAAGCGATACAGGGAAGAACATTCACTGAAGCGGCCGCTTAAAGTTATCCATTGTTTGTACTTGTTGCTTTCCTTAATAAGTAGGGAAAAATCGAAAAAAATCAGAAAATGAACAAAAAAATTAATTGGAGATTTTATTTTTAAAGAGCAACTCACCCTTAAAACCGCTTTCATCTGCTTATAAACTGTATTGGTGTGTCTTTACCGATGCAACCTTTCAGTTTCTGGGCATTATTTTTACATTTTACATATTTGTTCAATTCTAAACTTTTTGGTCCAAAAATGTGCCCTCTTAGGGTTGAAAGGAGTCTATTGCATTTAAAATTTTGTGATTGGCTGAAAGCGGTTCTTGCCTACGTCTGTGCTCATGGCTACGTCACCAGCATCATCTCTAATGGTGCGTTCGCACCGGCCACTTTGTCAGCGTCCAGCAACGTTCATAACGCTCCAAGTTTGACGCTTGAAAGTTGAAGCTCATAACGCCTGCCAGTTAGCGCATAGGCGTTGAAGCTTGTAACGCTTGACCGTTAAAAAGAACTTGTAGGCGGGGCTTCCTTTGTTATTGGATGTTCTGAGTTGTGGCGGGTCATATTGAGAGAGTGGCTTGGCTTTATTTACTCCGTTTGTGGATACACCCCATTCTTCAGATGCTTTCTGAGTTTGAGTTAAACCATTTGCTCCAGGAGCTACATATGGATGAGGTTTGCTTCCAGCACTACTTCCGTCTGTACCGCTTCATTCAGGTACATCCCTACGATGAGACGCTCTGATTGGTTGACATGCCGCTTCAATAGCGTCAAAAGTTCCGCTTAGGTTAATACTTCAGAAATAACCACAAAGTCGTGAAATTTGTGTGAAAGGGCCTTTAAATGAATAAATGAAAATATATCTTTTTAAAGTGCAAAATACTAATTCAAGATCATGACAAAATAGCAAAGTGAGCACATCAGTGGGAGAAAATGTACAAAAAACACAGGTGCTCTTCAAGATCAAAGACGGAAATCCATATTAAAGCAAAGGAGATGGATTTGAGGCACCCCGTGCTGTTAAAAGTTTTTTATTGAGCCAGGGACATACCAACCCGTTTCGGCCGCGTTCGACCTTTCTCAGGGCTTGTACCGCTAACAAATCACAGATGTACATAAGGACTTAGTCATGTGACTTTGTCATATGATCTGAATACATCAGCCATGAAATCACAATAAAACAATCATGACCCATGACCCATGATGACCAAAAAACATCAATACATGGTCACAAGTCTTTAAGCGGTCGACCAATAGTCCTCACCAAACCCACTCTGATCCCCGATCTGAGCAGGACAATAAAATATCATGAGTTCAGCTCACTAATCATGCTCTTCAGCCCTGCTGATCACACACTGACTCCAATAAAAGCAGCTACTACCTCTTTGTAGCTCGGTCATCGATTCAGTCAGTGGTAAAGAGCTCATAGTTGCCCCGCGACTCTTCTCGAGCAAACCTAAACTTCCTGCAGTCCCTTCCTAAAATCTTCTGTCCTCACACACCATCCTGCACGCCTCACTTATACAAGCAGCAACCTCTGTAGTGTGTCTTCCAGCCAAACGTGCAGCCCGGAGTTCCCCCACTTCAGCGACCTGCTGCAGCTATGTGTTAGCTAGCTGCTAATGAAAATGCTTTCACAAGAACTTGCACATGTTGAGAAACCTCCGATGGGAAGGAAATAAGGTGCATAATCCCCACATGTGCCGCCGCTCCTCAGGCGGCACATGTGGGGATTATGTGCCCAGGGGCGGCTGTGGCTCAGTGGTTAGAGCGGTCGTCCTCCAATTTCAAGGTTGGTGGATCGATCCCGGCTTCCACCGCCACATGTCGAAGTGTCCTTGGGCAAGACACTGAACCCCATGTTGCCCCCCGATCTGCGTATCGGGTTGTGTGAGTGTTAGTCCCTACCTTCTCCCCCCGGTTTACATATCGGGTTGTGTGAATGGGTGAATGCAAAACCTTGTAGTGTGAAAGCGCTTTGAGTGGTCTGAATGACTAGAAAAGTGCTATACAAATACAGGACATTTACATGTCCCCGGGGCTTCCAGCAGCTTGACCTTGAGACTTCACAGTACCAGCCTCGCTGTGCCGGACTATTTATAGTATTAGGCAACCCTCAATTGTGCCCGCTGCTCTGCCCGCTATTGGCTGGTAGATGTAAACAAAATGCCAATGTCGTGCCTGTCAAAAGTAATATTTTATAATACCTTACTTTAAATATAATTTTTAAAGGAAATAGTGTATTTTAATTCTACAGCCCTCTAAACACCCCGTGGTAGCATTATTTTGTTAAAAATATTGTTTTTTATGAAAATAGTCCATATTCCACCTTTAAGTTATTTAGTGGATTATTTTGGACACAAGACCAAGATAATCCAGAAATTGATTTGCTTAGTTTTTGATTTTATAAAAAACTAGACATCCCAGTGCAATCATTTACCATGCACAGCTTCAGTAATGATTACTAATTTGGGTTTACAGTATGTATTGCATCTGAAGGGGTCATTTGTCTCTAAGTATTGGGTGTTAAAAATGGATAGAGAAAGCAGCTGACTTTGGTGTAGCAGCTATGATGTAACAGTAGGAGGGGAAATGTCAAAGTTCTTGACAAAAAGGCACACAGACACATGCTGATATGATCAAAGTCAAGGGCTGGTTTACTCATTTCAAATGACTGGTGTAGAGTTTTTAACACTGGTCCGTTTTTTTTACTAATTTTTTGTTGATCTTATTGTGCTCCATTGAAACACAGAAAAACAGCAACGTGTAAGCTTTGGCGCTGATTGTATTACAGCATGCTTCACATCACTTTAGACCACTTAGCTTGTACTTTTGCATCACTGTTTTTATTTTATTAACAAAAGTTTTAGTTAAAGCTATTATCAACTTTTATTAATTTTTAACCTGAAAAAAGCAAGTAAAGCTGTTATTTCTGGCACCACAGCAATCAACTTTTCACATTGAACATTTAAGCCTAAATCAGCCACCAAAAAAATCAAAACTATAGATACGTTTACATGTGACAAATTTCCCCAATCTGATTAAAATCTTGGTCGATCGGAATTCCCAAATCCCTGTTCACATGGACACTAACTGAAATGATCTGATCATGCCATGAGTACACATGCACCAAGCACTCAATCGGATTAAATGAGTTGAGCATGCACACAGAGAGTTGTCCTTCCGGGGGAAGAAAAAAAGTAAACAAACTCCATCCTTTCTGCGCGACTTTTCCGCCCCATCGTGTGCTCGAGCTGACTCACATTTTCCCCAATATGGACCTTCTGCGGGTGATTATCTTTATGCTTGGGTTTTTACTGGTCGCATTAAAAAAAGCTAGAGGCAGAATACATATTGCTACTGCTCCTCCGCCACAGGAGAGGAGAGCAGGATGATAGGATGACTGCGCCTGCAGACCACTTCTGTTTACCTCCCGCCATATTTCTATTTGGGTCTGTGAAAGCGGAAAGACGTCATGCTGAAGTTGTACGCATGCGCGGTGGGCTTTTTTCACCCCTTCATTCCGAATGGGTGTGTACATACACGTCTATCCGAATGAGGATCGGATAAAACCACCCCTCTCGATCGGAAGGAAATTTCATTCTGATTAGGCTGCATCGGATCAAAACATTCTGATTGACATGTTCACATGACATGTTTTTGTTCCGATTGGGCGTTTATTCCGATTAAATGTGCCCATGTAAATGTAGCTATTGAGTGATGACGCAGCACTGTACAGATATTTAACATCTGTCTCATTAAATGAAACAATGTATTTGTTGCTTGGTGCTTCCAATTTGGAATGTTTTGATTTCAAGCATCCTAAAAACCCAACCTACTTGTCTCTTCCCTGGTGTCAAGCCAACAAGCCTAACATTTCTCTCATGCTCTGTTTTGTTGTGTAAAATGGCACTGGTGATTTTTAAATTCCATTTAAAATGCTTTTGTCTTTAGAGCAGCAACAGGTTTGTTGTGCCACAATTTTCAGTCTCAAAAAACTTTATGCACAGACCTCCCAGACTGTTTTAAATTAGATCTGACACCATCACTTGATAAGTCACATTTTAGATTCCTGTAGTTCTTAGACTTGTTGTAAATTTGCAAACATGCAGATATCTCTTAGAAATCAATGACAGTTTAAGATGCAAGACACATTATTACTGTCGCTACAAGGAACTGAAAAAGCTGATTTCTAATATTAGAAAAAAGAGTAACAATTAGAGGTCTGCCATAGAATGGAGACCGATGTACAGTGGGGCAAAAAAGTATTTAGTCAGCCACCAATTGTGTAAGTTCTCCCACTTAAAAAGATCAGAGAGGCCTGTAATTTTCATCATAGGTATACCTCAACTATGAGAGACAAAATGAGGAAAAAAAATCCAGAAAATCACATTGTCTGATTTTTAAAGAATTTATTTGCAAATTATGGTGGAAAATAAGTATTTGGTCAATAACAAAAGTTAATCTCAATACTTTGTTATATAGCCTTTGTTGGCAATGACAGAGGTCAAACGTTTTCTGTAAGTCTTCACAAGGTTTTCACACACTGTTGCTGGTATTTTGGCCCATTCCTCCATGCAGATCTCCTCTAGAGCAGTGATGTTTTGGGGCTGACGCTGGGCAACACGGACTTTCAACTCCCTCCAGAGATTTTCTATGGGGTTGAGATCTGGAGACTGGCTAGGCCACTCCAGGACCTTGAAATGCTTCTTACGAAGCCACTCCTTCGTTGCCCGGGCGGTGTGTTTGGGATCATTGTCATGCTGAAAGACCCAGCCACGTCTCATTTTCAATGCCCTTGCTGATGGAAGGAGGTTTTCACTCAAAATCTTACGATACATGGCCCCATTCATTCTTTCCTTTACACGGATCAGTCGTCCTGGTCCCCTTGCAGAAAAACAGCCCCAAAGCATGATGTTTCCACCCCCATGCTTTACAGTAGGTATGGTGTTCTTTGGATCCAACTCAGCATTCTTTCCCCTCCAAACACGACAAGTTGAGTTTCTACCAAAAAGTTCTATTTTGGTTTCATCTGACCATATGATGTTCTCCCAATTCTCTTCTGGATCATCCAAATGCTCTCTAGCAAACCGCAGACGGGCCTGGACGTGTCCTGGCTTCAGCAGGGGGACACGTCTGGCACTGCAGGATTTGAGTCCCTGGCGGCGTAGTGTGTTACTGATGGTAGCCTTTGTTACTTTGGTCCCAGCTCTCTGCAGGTCATTCACTAGGTCCCTCCGTGTGGTTCTGGGATTTTTGCTCACCGTTCTTGTGATCATTTTGACCCCACGGGGTGAGATCTTGCGTGGAGCCCCAGATCGAGGGAGATTATCAGTGGTCTTGTATGTCTTCCATTTTCTAATAATTGCTCCCACAGTTGATTTCTTCACACCAAGCTGCGTACCTATTGCATATTCAGTCTTCCCAGCCTGGTGAAGGTCTACAATTTTGTTTCTGGTGTCCTTTGACAGCTCTTTGGTCTTGGCCATAGTGGAGTTTGGAGCGTGACTGTTTGAGGTTGTGGACAGGTGTCTTTTATACTGATAACGAGTTCAAACAGGTGCCATTAATACAGGTAACGAGTGGAGGACCGAGGAGCCTCTTAAAGAAGTTACAGGTCTGTGAAAGCCAGAAATCTTACTTGTTTGTAGGTGACCAAATACTTATTTTCCACCATAATTTGCAAATAAATTCTTTAAAAATCAGACAATGTGATTTTCTGGATTTTTTTTCCTCATTTTGTCTCTCATAGTTGAGGTATACCTATGATGAAAATTACAGGCCTCTCTGATCTTTTTAAGTGGGAGAACTTACACAATTGGTGGCTGACTAAATACTTTTTTGCCCCACTGTAATTGCATTGCTTTGCAATGCATTCGCATTGCCCTCCATTCTTATGGCAGTCCATAATTTAGTCTTTGCACATTGTAAAACCCAAGACCCTGTGCCCCGGCCTAAACCAAGAGTTTTTTCCAGCGTGACAAAAAGGGAGAAACTTGAGTCAGATCGGCGAAGGTAAAGATCGGTTCGGCATTTGAGAAGTGGAAAATACTGAGAGAATCTCGGCATGAGAAAAGACCTGCAGTTGGCACCATTTTTGCTTGAAAGGTAAGAATTAATTACTAAATACTTGGGACAAACAGTTGAGTCACGTTCTGTGACTGACTGTAATGAGTGAGTCATCTTCTCTGGAAGAAGATCTTTGGTTGGAACGCTGGAACACCTGCTCGTTAAGCTGCGTGGGAGGAGAAGAAGCTTCAGAGCGCCTACTGGATTACACTCAGACTGTCCAGAGTTCTGTGAAACTCGGGTGACTCAGTTCTGCATGTACTGTAAGTCAACCGCTTATCTCAGTCCATGAAAAGTTGATGTTTTCAGGAGTTTCCACATATTTCCCGTAGTAGAAACATTTTTAAGCTGCCTGACATGCTCAAAGCTGATTTGGTTTAAATATCATATATCACATTTATTATCTCAGTCGAAGTCATGCCTGCAAATCTGTAAATTGTCGAATAAAGGACTGGCTCAGCCAGTGTGCACATACAGCATGCATGCGCCTCATGCACGAGTTTACAGTTAAGGCTGCTGTGTCGCATTTGGACTGACGGGGCAATCGCGAGCCCAAAAATGTCCAACTCCTTCTAGTCCCTTTAAATAAGTCATTAGACATTGTTATTACTCCTGGACCCTAACTAATACTTTTTTGCACTATAAGCACAACTTCTTGAGCTGCTGGCTGATAAAGCTTATCGTGCTACATAAGTTTCCTCTTTTAAGCAGCTAGTCAGCAAATTCAAGAAACTGCAGATGCTTCATGACATTCTGCAATGTTTGCAACAATCTACAGTCATACATCAGGATGTCGTAAGTCAACTAGATAAGGTACTGGATCAGGGGTGGGCAACTCCAGGCCTCGAGGGCCACTATCCTGCACATTTTAGATGTTCCCTTGTTTCACCACACCTGATTCAAATCTGCAACCTCTCAGCAAGTCCTATAGAAGCCTGTTAATGACCTGTTCATCTGCAGCAGGTGTGGTGAAACAGGGGAACATCTAAAATGTGCAGGATAGTGGCCCTCGAGGCCTGGAGTTGCCCACCCCTGTACTGGATAGAATACCAAAGCAAACCAATAAATGTTGTATTGATGGAAGAAGATGTGTCATATAACATAAATTCTCTTGATTTAATTCATTGTTAAAAATTGTAAATATAGGGCAGGCATGTATCAGCTTGTAGAGAATAGAGTCTGTAAATCTTTTAAATAATATATGTTACTACTACTACTACTACTACTGTCATTTAGCAGACGCTTTTATCCAAAGCGACTTACACTGAGAGAACATACAAGCAAGAAATCAAAGAGAAGGAAACAATATAAGGAGGCGGACTGTTTGGAGTCCAGTTTAATTCCGACGCTGATACATCAAGTGTATCAATTTTTTTTTTTTTTTCCTAGAGATAAACTCCCAAATCGCTATCATAAATCATAAATCAATTCCTCATTAAGTCTGCTCTTAAAAGTAGGCGCCGACTCTGAGGATCGGAACGAGTTTGGTAGGTCATTCCACCATCGGGGGACAACAGAGGAGAAGAGTTTGGAACATGATCTCATGCCACATTGTGGTGGAAGCGCTAGGCGTCTTTCAGCGGCTGAGCGTAGCTGACGCGTGGGAATGTAGGTTTGGATGGAGGAGTGAAGGTAAGTAGGAGCTGTGTGTGTTAGAGTCTGGTAAGCCAGAAGCAGAGCTTTGTATTTGATGCGTGCTGCAACTGGAAGCCAGTGCAGAGAAATGAGCAGCGGAGTGACATGAGCCCTCTTGGGCTGGTTGAAGACCAGACGTGCTGCTGCGTTCTGAATCATCTGCAGAGGTTTAACCGAGGATGCCGGAAGACCGGCCAGCAAAGAGTTGCAGTAGTCGATGCGGGACAAGACCAGGGCCTGGACCAGAAGCTGTGTGGTGTGGTCTGTCAGGAAGGCTCTGATTTTCCTGATATTGTAAAAAGCGAATCGACATGAGCGAGCTACGGAGTTAACCTGCTCCTTGAAGGACAGCTGGTTGTCCAGTATGACACCAAGGTTTCTGGCGGAGGTTTTGGGGAACAGCGTGATGGAGTCAAGCTGCACGCTTATCTGAGGAGGTAAGGAGTTACTGGCAGGACAGACAATGAGGTCAGTTTTGGACAGGTTAAGCTGAAGGTGGCGATCCCTCATCCACGCCGAGATATCTGAGAGGCAGGCAGATATCCGCACTGAGACGGAGGTATCGTCTGGAGGGAAGGAGAGGAGGAGCTGAGTGTCGTCAGTGTAGCAATGGTAGGAGAAGCCATGGGAGCGAATGATCTCGCCTAATGAGGTGGTGTATAAAGAGAAGAGGAGAGGACCAAGGGCCGAGCCCTGTGGGACACCCATTGCCAGCTCATGCAGACTGGACATCTGCCCATGCCACGAGACTCTGAAAGATCTTTCCGCAAGGTACGAGGTGAACCATGAGAGGACCGGCCCCGAGATGCCAAGCTTAGATAGTGTTGAGAGGAGAATGAGGTGGTTGACGGTGTCGAAAGCAGCAGACAGGTCGAGGAGTACGAGTACTGAGGAGAGACGAGCCGATCTGGCAACCCGTAGTGACTCTGAGAGACTGAGAGAAGAGCGGTTTCAGTGGAATGGCCTCGCTTAAAGCCTGATTGATAAGGATCAAGTAGGTCGTTGTCATGGAGGAACTGTGAGACTTGAGTGAAAACGGCTCGCTCTAGGATCTTGGACATGAACGGTAGGAGCGAGACTGGCCGGTAGTTTCCTACCTGGGCCGGGTCGAGCGACGGTTTTTTCAGCAGCGGAGTGACAGTGGCTTGCTTGAAAACTGAAGGAAAGACGCCAGTTTTCATGGAAGAGTTTATAATGTGGGTTATTGCAGGTTTGACGGCAGGAAGAATGCTCAGCAGGATATCTGTAGGAATTGGATCCAGAGGACACGTGGTTGGATTAGATTCCACTATGATTTGGGAGACTTCTTCCTCATTCAGTAAGCGGAAGGAGCAGAGTGATTGACCGGAGGAAGGATGGATCAGACTGGGATGGTCAGGCTCGGAAAACTGATTTTTAATGGAGGCGATTTTGTCGGTGAAGTAGGTGGCGAACATGTCTGCAGTCAGCTCGGTGGGTGGCTGAGCAGGTGGAGGACGGAGAAGAGTATTGAATGTCTTGAACAGTTTTCCCATGTAGGAGCATTTTGGATTTTGTTTTGGTAAAAAGCTATCTTGGCCTTTTCAGGACTTTGTGGTTATTTCTTAAGTATTAACCAGTAATATGAAACATTTTATATCTAAAAAAAACGTCAGGAAACAATTATTAACAGACCTTTTGATCTGTCTGCGTTAAAATTCGGGTTGTTCCGGCTCCTTCCGTCAGGCTGCTTCGTCAGCAGCTCATTCATATTCAATGTTCGAATTTGCTGGACTCTGATTGGCTAACAAACTAGCCTATGAGAGCAAAGAATACTGTTTCCTGCCCCACTGTGCATGGCAACGTCAGCCGTCGTGTCTTCCAATTTGCTACGTTATGCTACAGCTTTTTAGTGACCATCATGCTAGGCGTGGTTTCAACTGTGTGAGCTGCCAAAAACTAACGAACAAAGGAGTTGTGACGAAACCGATACAGGCCCTTAGGACCTGGGAGAAATCGAGTGTTATCACCACCTGCGTAGTTTGAGAGATTAAAACTGAAAGAGATGTTGTTGACCTGTTTTCACACGCACTATGAAGATAAGAACACCTGTGGAGCTAAAATATTCAACAGAAAAACTGTTTTTAATGGAAGAGCCTCTTTAATGCTACTTCTTATTAGTCCACATTCACTTTTTACAGCATATTGGCAGGCCTTGAAGATGCTGTCACTTAACCAAACAATGTACGACGGCCCGCCTTCTGACAGATACCAGATGGCGGGAGCATATTACTCCCATTCTGGCCCGGCTGCACTGGCTACCTGTGCGCTACCACATCCAGTTTAAAGAGCAACTCACCCTCAAAACAGCTTTTTTCTGCTAATAAACTGTATTAGTGGGTCTTCCTTGATGCAACCTTTCAGTTTCTGGGCATTTTTTTTACAATTTCATGTAAGTTATTAAATTCTACACCTTTTGGTCTAAAAATGTCTTAGAGCTGCCCTCTTAGGGTTGAAAAGTGGTTATTGCATTTGAATTTTGTGATTGGCTGAAAGAGGTACATTTCCACGTCAGCAGCGTCGTCTCTAAGACATGCCTCCTGAAGTATAAAACCATCTCTTAGAAAGACACATTCGCCCCCGCCCGCCCGTTGTCTCTAGCTTCTCACCAAAGAGCTGCACACAGGGACTTAGCGCAACTGGCTGAAAACTACAACAAAGAGAATAACTAATATTAGTAAAATCAGGGCAAAGACTTCATTTTACTGCAGTGATTGTGTGGATGTGATTTGTGCATGTTATATTTTTATTCAGGTATTTACCCATGTTAGCAACACGGCAAAAGCTTTAGCATTGTGGCTAACAACAATCAATTGGTAAACTACTCTGAAAACTACAACAAAGAGAATAATTAATATCATTAGAAGAATAATTAAATTGGGGCAAATACTTCCCTGCAGTGGTTGTGATTGTGTGGATGTGATTTATAGACGTTATATTCTCATGGTCGGGTTACCTGTCTACATTACGGCAGACTCACACTGGAGCTAATCTAAACACGGAGAAGTGCTACACATCAATCACAGCTCAGGACCGCCTCTTAGGCTGTATTCACACCTGATAGTCCGGTGGACTCGGTTCAATTGGGCACCAAAATTGCAACATTGTTGCTGTTTTTAGTTGGTGCGGTTTGGATTCACACTGCACTCTGAACCAAACCAAATAACCTTTGGAGCATATTACACCCCCGCCTGTAGTGGCACAGTAGAGTTTCTGCAGTACTTGTTACTGCACTTCCTGGCGCTGCCGTAGGAGAATGAAACATAAACAAACATGGACTAGCAACAGATTCTGGTTTTGGGATCTTTTATGTTTGGTGAATGTACCAGATTCATATTCTGCAGCACTGGACTCAGAATAAGCAGATAACAAGACAGAGGACTACCCGAGGTGGCTGAGACGGCTACACAATATAGTCCCCTTCCTGCTTTTGGTGCGATCCCAGTGCGACTGTGTTCACACATGCAATCAAACCGCACCAGAGTTCGTTTCTATCGAACCGAGACCCACATTTTTAGGCGGACTAGAGTTCGATTGTTTGGTCCGAATCAGAGTTCGGTTGCCCGTTCACACCTCCCGAAACAAACCAGACTTTCTGTGCAAATGAACTAGAGTTCGATTCATTCGGACTAAACAGGGCTGGTGTGAATGTATCCTTAAAGTAACACAGAAGGCAGGAAGATAATTTAGAGGGGGTGAATTCCTGTTTAAAATGTTAATTTTTGTTTTTAAATTACTTTATCTTTGCACACCTATGTACTTGACCTAGCTGGTTCATCCCTACGTACCAGGTCATGCTCTTCGGTCAGCAGACCACCGCCTGTTACAGGTCTCAAGGGTTCAGGTGAGGACACGAGGAGAACGTGCATTCTCAACCTGCGCGCCTTGTCTCTGGAACCAACTCCCTCAAGCATGAGAATGGCCACCTCTTTCTCTGTTTTTAAATAACGCCTGAAGGCTCATTTTTATTCTTTGGCCTTTAACTCGGCCTATTTGGCCTCTTACTATGTCTTTGTTGTATTTTATTTGTTGTTCATTTTATAGTAGTTTTTGTGCGACTTTTATTACATCTGATTCATGTGATGGTTTTATGTTTCGCCATTATTCCAGTGTACAGTACTTTGGTCGGCCTTGGCCGTATATAAATGTGCTTTATAAATAAATTGGTATGGTATGGTACTCTTTGACATAATTCTTTGAAACCACAGAAGCAAAGTTACAGTTGCCCAACCAACATTTTGATAATCAGCTGCTGGGAAGAGCAACATGAATCATCTGTCCACTGCAATGAAGAACAGGTTGGACCATAGTCCATAGACCAAAGTCAGGGTTTTTCCTGGCTCAAATTGAGGCAGAGGTGGTAACATCAAGTGCCTCTTCATGTCACTTGCTCTGATGCTCCACCCCAACAGTTGACTGCAGGTGTGAGCAGCTGACAAACTCCTCTTCTTTGGGTGCTGCTCTTTAAATCTCTGTCTGCCCGTATTGTTTGAAAGCCAGGCAGAGACACGCTGGATCCAGGATATGTTCCTTTAGCCATGTCTCAGTAAAACACAGGATGCTGCATTCCCGATACTCTGGCTGGGTCTTCAACAGAGATTCAAGTTCATCCATTTTGTTAGCAAAGAGACCTCACATTTGTCAATATGACTGATGGAAGTGAAGGTTTAAACTTCCTCTTTCTCTCTCTTCACTGTGCTCCTGCTCTGCATCCATGTATGTACAAGTATCAGTTAAAGTTAACAGATACCATATAACAATACGATATATTGTTATATGATAAATCTGCAATAAAGTCATTAAAAATCGTTCATTTTTCTCTTAAAATTTTAGTTTTATTGTCATTTCATATCTGTTCATTTGTCTTAGTTATGTTTAGTTAGTAAAGTCTGGTGCCTTTAGTCTCTTAAAGAAAGATATGAGGTGGAAGCTGATTAATTCACCAATAGAATAATAGATTGAATCTGCCAGTGCTTGTCAAAGCCACTGGCTCTGTGTTTATGAGATCTGGAAAAATTACCAAAAAAAATAATGTTTTAAAATAATGTTTAAAAAAATAAATCACATACACGTTGGCTTTGTTATGCTCTTAATGACTTGGAAACAGACTAACGTACCCTCGCTTTGCCGACTCTTCCTGCCCTGCATTCTGACCCTCATCAGTTCTTGCCTGAGAACTATGTTCAGACCTGATATAATTTTCACATCTTGTCACAACCATGAGTTAATACCCTTTAACTGCCTAATTTGTCTGCACTGCTTCACCTGGAATCCTGACTCCTCCTCACGAGGCGAGGTCGCCTTATAAAGTAGCAGTTGACTTCCCAGCCATGTCTGCAGCGCTAAAAACCATTAAACCATTATATTATGTTACTCTGATATGGTGGATTTTAAAAAAAGAAGAAACATGCAGCATATGGTCTTTCTGGATTTTGCACAAGTGTGTCTGCACTCGAAACATTACAACTGGAGTGAGACAAGTTTAGTCTGTCTGAAACTGACAGATATTACAGGCATGCAAGATAAACACCTGAATAAACCACCCTCTTGTTTTCTAATTATGAAAAGATTTTTGTAGTTCTTTCCACTGCATTTTCACCAAAATTACCAATACAGCTGTGAAAGAGTGCTAGGCATTTAAACATTATTACACGCATTAAAAAAACAAAACACAGAGCTGAAGTAGATCAAGTAAAGACCTGATAGCTTGAATTACCTAACTAATGCCTTGCAGCATGTATTATAATTTTCTAGTAAAAGCAATAAAATACTATGAATAATAACATCCATCAGACATGTACCCACATGTATCATATCTTTCTCCATTTAGCAACAAGCACAAAAACTTGGCTGAGTTCATCCATGAGCACCAAACTTTCACACCATCTGAACATTCAACATCTCCCTCCTTTGTTATTCCCTTTGGCAGTTTCCTCAGGAATGAGTCCAGCTATGTGAGCGCTTGATTACAGCTCAAATTTTCACAGATCTATGACTGGACATGTTCTTCCTCTAACCAATGAAAAACCTTGAACTCTTCCAAGTCATCCTGACAATATGAGTTTGATATTCAATCCATCAGCTTCTATCCCTGTGAGACTTAGCAGCAATAGCAGCAATGTGGTAAATTAGGTTTGCGACTGCTCTGCTCTTCACTATTCACACTCTTCACTAATTTACTTGAAACATCACATAGCACACCAAGTGTTTCCTTAAAGTCTAACTGAACCCCCAAACAACTTTTTTTTGCTTATGAACTGTATAAATGGATTTTTGCTGATGCAATATTTCAGTTCCTGGGCTTTTTTTTTTTTTACATCTTCCTGTAAATTTGTGTAATTCAATACTTTTAAGTCTAAAAATGTCTTAAGTTTGGTTCCAACTGGACGTGGAATCACATGCGAATTTGGCACCCTTGTTAACCTATTATGTAGTTCACACCAGACACGGAGCACTACGAAGCAGCGTGAAATGATTGTTTCAGTGTCTGGTCAGTGGCATTCCGCATCAATTCTGGCAGGAAGTCACACACAAGCGATTCTTCAAAATAAAATATCATGTTTGACAATCATATTTGTATCTAAACAGACTATAGATATGAAAATAAACACAACATACACACAAACACACACAAGCAGCACAATGGAGTGGGCTGACTGCGTTGAGGGGAGTGAAGTTTTGGGGTGTCTAAACACAAGTGGGGAAAGAGTGAGAGGGTAGAGAGTGATAGCGATAAGAAAGAAGGATCTCCTGTAGATGTCTGTGCTGCAGTGGATCTGAAGAAACCTTTGACTGAAGACACTGTTGTTGAGTTACTTTGTTGTGAAGAGAATGTTGAGGCTCCTCCCCTGCTCCACATGCCTTTATAATGGGGTAAGAAAGGAAGATCTCACCCAGACATCACTGCCCCCTCCAGGATCATAGGACTTATTACAGCATGTAATGAGTTAATATTCAGCAAGCAGCTTCCCCAGAATGCTTAGCGGGATTTAAGCCAATAAAAGCTGTAGAGATGTCAAGACACCAATGGCACTGAGCATTCAGATTCAGTTTGATGTCAATAGGCGTCTATGGCACTGAATGAGTTAGTGATTATTTTTAATAATTTATAAATATAAAAAGCGCTTTAAAAAAGCAAAATATATTTAATTTAATTTGAAATAATTTCAAAATTATAACATTTAAAAAGTCTTAAATATATTTAGTCTTATTAATATTATAATAGTAGGTAAAAAGAAGGAAATTGAAAGTTTAGCTGTCCAAAAATTTGAAACAGCACAATAAAGTTGAAGCACAACTCTTTCACAGCATAAAGTGCTGTGTGCAGTTTTGAAGTGCAGGCCGTATAATAAAGTTAGATGAAGGAAAAAAGGAAGTAGAACAGAATTTAGAAGAGAAATATAAGAGAGTGAATGCTTTTCAGCATTTTTCAGCACTCTTAAAGTGTCCTTCAAGTGCGGTCGAAATGCTGACAACTGCTTTTCAGGATGTTTTTCACTCCACAATCTTTCTATTGTGCATGTGGGCCAGATTATATCAATGTTCCCCCTCAGTAGTCGGGTTTAGCACAGGTGTAACGAGGAAGGGGTAAAGGGGCTCTGTGCCATCACCTTAGGAATAGATCAGGAGCTGCTATTAGATCCATAAATGTGTGGAATGATATTTACAGCACAATGTTTTTCAGGATTCACACTAATAAAGAGAAACAGGAAACATACACTAATGGTGCATTCACACCGGCCACTTTGTCAACCTCAAGCAAAGCTGATAACGCTCCAAATTTGACGTTTTGAGTTGAAACTCATAACACCTGCCAGTCAGAGCGCATAGGCGTTGAAGCTCGTAAAGCCTGACCGTTAAAAAGAGCGCGAAGGCGGGGCTTCTTTTGTTATCGGATGTTCGGCGCTATGGCGGGTGATATTGAGACAGTGGCTTGGATTTATTTACATCATAGATCTAGACAACGTCGACGTCGGGTGCATCAGCGCCGTTTGTGGATACACCCCATTCTTCAGATGCGTTCTGAGTTTGGTGAGTTTAACCATTTGCTCCAGGAGCTACGTTTGGATGAGGTTAATTTATCTTCCATTTTGGCTGATCCCGCTTCTTTCCGGCTACGTGCTGTGATGTCTTATGTCACTACGATGAGACGCTCTGATTGGTTGACATGCAGCTTCAAGAGCGTTATGAACGTCAAAAGTTCAGCTAGCTGAACTTTGAGCTTTTCTAGCTTTTCAAGCGTCAATGCCTGAAATGCTAGAAAATCTTGAAAAGTTGCCGCTCATAATGCTCACAAAGCGCAGCAGAGCCGTTGACGTCTGTCTGACGCCCGTCCACCATAGACTTTACATATAAACTTGCCGCTTATGAAGTTGATGGTTGGGCCGGTGTGAACGCACAATAATAATATTAGGTAATTAATTAATTAATCCTGCCCACTCTGAATTAAGTGCTCATATGGCTTGATGCTGGATTTTCCTTCTAACTCTACAGGACTAAGTTTCCCAGGCTGTTGCGTCACATCATATTATTATTATTAAAATGACATTAGTTGCATAACATCATCTAATCGTCCTATTTTGGAGAATCCCAAAACATGAGCTTGTACTGAAAAAGTTGCCCATTTACTTTACTTTGCATTTAGTAGCATCTGTTTGAGCTGCTTCTTCACTATTTCACCTTTCAAACCCCACTGACTGACACTTTGATGTGTTCCGTCAAGTTGCGCTGCAGAATAAAAAAGAAAAACAAAAAAAAAGCGCTGTCAGTGACGGCAGAGACCTAGTATGACAAGCTGTTGCAGTAAATACTTCATCTTTTAATTAGTTCTGTGTATTTGCAAACTAGTTACACAACAGTTGATATAATCTATTTCACCGTACTAGTTCAAACTTTTGCCAAACTAGTTCTGAAATACTCTGACAAGTAACTCATTTTTGCCTTGTTGCACCTTTGGTAGATTACTTGGCTTGTCATAGCACCGGTCCATGCAACCCATATATCAGACCAGTGTCTCTGTGCTCCCGATTAACCACTTCGAGCTGGTCTGACTGTCGGCGATGTGATGTGAGGTGTTGTCATGTGAGTCTGGTAATCTGTGGCAGTTTTGGTGCTTCATACAATATGCAATATGAAGTGCAAAACTGCCAACGTAGCTTTGGTCACTGTCCATGTAGCTGTGTCAGATTAAACTAGCTGTTAATATCCTCCAGCATACCGCTGCCCCCACCCCGGCTCATCCTCCTCACTTGCCCCTCCTTTCCACCGGATGCGTCAGCAGCACGTTACTGAAGCAACACGTCTTGCTCACGTATTCTGCTGCTAGGCCCTTTCCACCGGGTGTGTATCAGATGCGTAGCAGCAGGAAACCGTCATTGAAAGAGCACGAAGTCACGCATGATTAGCAAAATCACGCGTGACTTCGTCAGTATACACAACAAGCAGAAAAAAACTATGTTTTATGTTCTGTCCGTTTTATGTAAATATGAAGGACATTTAAAGATCCAAATGGCTGCTCCCTCTGAGCGTATTTCAGTTTTGGAAAAGTTTACAGCAGGGGTCTACAAAACCCAGTAGTGGAGTGCCATTGTTCAGCAATTGTCTCCGCTTCACCACTCCTCAATCAAACAAGGTTGTGAGAAACTGTTTTTCCACTGTTTTTCAACCTCGATCTTCAAGCCAGATGTCTTCCCCTTTCCAAAATGTCAAACTTGTGACACGTTTCAGACGAGTAGCGCGTAAAAAATAGAACCGGTACAGCGGTATCTATCAGCTGCGTATGACGTGCTGCTGCAGTAACGTGCTGCTGACGCGTCCGGTGGAAAGGAGGGGTTAGCCATGCCCCTCTGTGCCTACTGGCACTGCCCACAATTGACCTTTCGCCGGCCCCTCCCCAAAAATAGCTATTGTCCAAATACACATCATAGCAACCGTTACTATGAGAGTAGTTCCGGCAAACACTGACTCCAAGCAGGACAGTCCCATGTTATTTGTAAATCGGACACTGAATATCGTGATAGATTATCTGGAAGAGTTTTGTTCTTTTTATTCCCCAAGCCGAAAACACAACGTGAGCGGTGCCTACAATGGATTAAACAGTGTGGACGTCCCCACTTCAGTTAAATGTGTCGGGAAATTAAAAAGCATAAACACATCTGCTCCAAGTTAAGGCTAACAGCTAACTACTTACTGTGTTGTCTAGATCTACTAACTGGAGGCAAGAACACAAATCGGACCAGTGTTATGATTACCATGGATATCATTGTCAGATTGTGAACCTACTCTCTAAACTAAGTTTAACAAGCCCTTTAGCTTTAGCCAACATTAGTTAACATGTGAGCGAATGTTAGCTGCTGTTGTTGTTGGCTGTTGTTGTGTTGACTGTAGTGTCTCTCACTTTATTTTTCATCAATTTACAACAAAGTCAAACATTTGGGGCCGGTTTCGCGTTCAGGGTTTAAATAAATCCGGGACTAAGCTAATCTGGTGTAACTTAATCCACACTAATCCAGTTGCTTTTGGAGTTGCGACTTAACTTCAGATTAACTAGTTCTAGACTACTGAGTCTCTGACTAAGGTAATCAAGGACTAGTCAGAGCATGTGCTGGAAGCAGAATCAGATTAACAATGTGCACATGGTGCAAAGGCAAGGTTGCTCAGAAAACCTGGGCTGGAATTTTCCTACTATAAATTTTAGCAGTCTGCATGGCTGGAGCAGGAGTTTGACCTCTGACTGAACATGGAGAAAGGAAAAAGGAAGCGGACAAAAAACTTCAGTGAAACTGAGAAGGTGCTTTTCAAGGACATAGTTTCAAAATACCCCATGATTGAAGTCAAACAACATGATTCAACCACAGAAATCAAAAAACGAAATGCATGGACTTCAATTGTGAATGAATATAACTCAAATGAAACGGTAACCAACAGGACCATCCAGCAACTTCAGGTAAGATGTAATTATGTTATTAATGGTAGCCTGATTGTTCTAATCAGAACATATGAAAAGTATTTTTGCTCATATGAGGCACACTCACACATGTTCATTTTTGCCTTTTAAAGGTCCTGTGGAAAAACATTAAGATACAATTGAAGAAAACAACAGCCATTGCTCGTAGGGAGCGTTTCAAGACAGGTGGGGGACCTCCAGTTAAACTACAGACAGATGACCTGGGAGATTTGTTGACTGGGATGATTGACAGCCAACATCCCTTGGATGGTGTCCCAGATGATGATCATCTGGACAGCTCAGGTAGGGAAACTCTCAATACTCACTTGCCACAGTGTGTGTAGGTGTATATTTTTTTCTTGCTCAATTAAGCTAAATAGTACTATCTTTTACAGTCTGAATAAAAAATAAAGGTTCTCAAGGCTTCTACAACTGAAATCTTATGTATGATATTGAAATTCTCTCTAGAACATGACCTGACAGTGAATCAAAAGTTGGGGGAGCCAGAACCAAGTCAAGAAAATCAGACCTCTGCACCTGTGGCAGCAGCCAGGATCTCCAACCCTGGCAGCACAACAAGAGTGAAAAGGCTGACTATTCATGAGAAACTTGCTGTAGAGTTCCATGAGCGAAAATTGCAATATTTAAAAGACGAACATGAGCTCAAGATGAAAATCCTTCAAGTGGAGTTGTCAGTCAAAGAGATGGAGAGAGACATGAAACGACAGCAGCAGCAACACAACTTCAGTGTTTATTGTAACAATGCCCCTGTTGATCTCGTGCCTTTATGAAATAAAAATGTTACAGTACAATCTCAGTCCAACCAAAATTTATTCAGAGATGAACTGTTTCAATCTGTACATCTCAACTATTTTCAAAATATGGTACAAAATGTAAAACAATAAACAGATCAGTTGTGGATCATTCAAGAGTATCCAGTTTCTCTTCTTTATGAAAAGTGCTGCACAGCAAAACTGTTTCTACAGGCGTGTCCAGTGTTGTCATTGACTACCTCTGCCATGGGAACATGTGGGTCACCGTAACATTCAGTTGGTGGATCTACACAGCCACGCTGTCTGAGGTACAGTGGGGCAAAAAAGTATTTAGTCAGCCACCAATTGTGTAAGTTCTCCCACTTAAAAAGATCAGAGAGGCCTGTAATTTTCATCATAGGTATACCTCAACTATGAGAGACAAAATGAGGAAAAAAAATCCAGAAAATCACATTGTCTGATTTTTAAAGAATTTATTTGCAAATTATGGTGGAAAATAAGTATTTGGTCACCTACAAACAAGTAAGATTTCTGGCTTTCACAGACCTGTAACTTCTTAAAGAGGCTCCTCGGTCCTCCACTCATTACCTGTATTAATGGCACCTGTGTGAACTCGTAATCAGTATAAAAGACACCTGTCCACAACCTCAAACAGTCACGCTCCAAACTCCACTATGGCCAAGACCAAAGACCTGTCAAAGGACACCAGAAACAAAATTGTAGACCTTCACCAGGCTGGGAAGACTGAATCTGCAATAGGTAAGCAGCTTGGTGTGAAGAAATCAACTGTGGGAGCAATTATTAGAAAATGTAAGACATACAAGACCACTGATAATCTCCCTCGATCTGGGGCTCCATGCAAGATCTCACCCCGTGGGGTCAAAATGATCACAAGAACGGTGAGCAAAAATCCCAGAACCACACGGAGGGACCTAGTGAATGACCTGCAGAGAGCTGGGACCAAAGTAACAAAGGCTACCATCAGTAACACACTACGCCGCCAGGGACTCAAATCCTGCAGTGCCAGACGTGTCCCCCTGCTGAAGCCAGGACACGTCCAGGCCCGTCTGCGGTTTGCTAGAGAGCATTTGGATGATCCAGAAGAGGATTGGGAGAACATCATATGGTCAGATGAAACCAAAATAGAACTTTTTGGTAGAAACTCAACTTGTCGTGTTTGGAGGGGAAAGAATGCTGAGTTGGATCCAAAGAACACCATACCTACTGTAAAGCATGGGGGTGGAAACATCATGCTTTGGGGCTGTTTTTCTGCAAGGGGACCAGGACGACTGATCCGTGTAAAGGAAAGAATGAATGGGGCCATGTATCGTAAGATTTTGAGTGAAAACCTCCTTCCATCAGCAAGGGCATTGAAAATGAGACGTGGCTGGGTCTTTCAGCATGACAATGATCCCAAACACACCGCCCGGGCAACGAAGGAGTGGCTTCGTAAGAAGCATTTCAAGGTCCTGGAGTGGCCTAGCCAGTCTCCAGATCTCAACCCCATAGAAAATCTCTGGAGGGAGTTGAAAGTCCGTGTTGCCCAGCGTCAGCCCCAAAACATCACTGCTCTAGAGGAGATCTGCATGGAGGAATGGGCCAAAATACCAGCAACAGTGTGTGAAAACCTTGTGAAGACTTACAGAAAACGTTTGACCTCTGTCATTGCCAACAAAGGCTATATAACAAAGTATTGAGATTAACTTTTGTTATTGACCAAATACTTATTTTCCACCATAATTTGCAAATAAATTCTTTAAAAATCAGACAATGTGATTTTCTGGATTTTTTTCCCTCATTTTTTGTCTCTCATAGTTGAGGTAGACCTATGATGAAAATTACAGGCCTCTCTGATCTTTTTAAGTGGGAGAACTTACACAATTAGTGGCTGACTAAATACTTTTTTGCCCCACTGTATATATATATATATATATATATATATATATATATATTTAACATATAAGAATATCCATCCATTTTCTAAACCTACTTCTTCCTGTTCAGGGTCGCAGGGTGCAGATCTCCAGCAGTTTTTGGGTGAGAAGTAGGGGACACACCCTGGACAGGTCGCTAGTCCATCACAGAGCCACACAAACAACTATTCACACACACACACTCACACTTAGGGACAATTTAGAGTCACCAATTAACCTCTTGCATGTTTCTGGACTGTGGGAGAAAACCCACGCATGCACAGGGAGAACAGGCAAACTCCATGCAGAAAGGTCCCAGCCTGGATTCAAAGCCAGAACCACATTCTCGCTGCAAAGCAACAGCTCTATTGAGGAATTTTACAATTAAAATATTTTGTGTTTAGTTTTAACATGTAATAATTCCAATAAATACTTTAAATAAATATTTTGATTTTGACATCATCACATTATAATAAAGAATAATGAAACATTCTCTTCATGGTCTGAAACATCTTGGACATGAAAGTGACATTTGCAAAACAAAATAGGTACAAGATTTCCTTTTATAAAGACAAAGAAATACAGTTTTGAGCCCCCCGGAGAACAATCTTAAATTTGCTGTAATAAAAACTTTATATTACTTGCAAGATCAAAAACTAAAGTTTCAAATCAAATGACATTTATATATTGATACTTAATCTTATACACCAAATTATTTCTCCAGTCCTGTCAAAGTCCTGAAGTCCTCATGGCAGATCAGAGTCCTGTCAGAGGGACAGAACTATCTCTTCTCAGGACCAGGTCCTCCTCATCTCTCTGGTTTATGGAAACCTTAAAAACATGTAAAATGCAACAGATATCAATTATTATCAACACTTTCAGGACCTGTACTGTACATTAAATAACTAACAATTATCCTCAGTATAATAATATCCTATCTTACAGATGACCCCAAGAGTTCTTGTTTTGAACAGTGATGAGAATATCTACTTGCTGCACTAAAGTCTGACATCTTCACTGATTAATAAAGCCTGAAATGTCCTGCATCATAAAACAGGATGTTTAGAACAAACCAAACTGATTCTAAATCATAATTTTATAAATCATGCTATAATAGATGCGATACACAAACATGCTGCTCATTTTTCAAGAAGAAAATCTGCAATTTCAACATGTAAAACTATCCAGAATTATAGTCACATTAAAAACGTTTGTAAAACATCAAACCGTTTGAAAATCCGTCCAGATTTCTGTGAGATAAGTGTGTATATTTCAGTGCAGATCACTTACCTTCATTCACTACAGTCTACCAGAGAGCTTCACTGTCGTAAGATGGCTGCCACCTGCCCGTCTTCCTCTCACAAACTCCACAATGACAACTATCTATATATCTGTGGTTGAGACCACAGGCTCGGTGCGCTGAGTCAGTGCGGCCAGAAGCCACCGCGTCTGGGCTGTTGTTGAGGCAGAGGGAGACAGGATGGGTCCAGTCTCTGAGAGTAGTAATGCTAACATTGGCTAACTATGCCAACAGCTTGAACCAAACTTCTCACGGGCAAGTGCGTCTGCTTGAGAGATGGTTTTATATGCAAACCCGTGACGGGGTGTGCATGTGAGGCGGTGCCAGTGACGTAGGCACAGGAAAAAAAAATCTACGTCATGTTCCGTTTCAACCAATCACAAAATTCACATGCAGTAGCCACCGTTCAACCCTAAGAGGGCAGCACTAATGGTGCGTTCACACCGCCCAGCGCGTCCAGGCAGCAGAGCGCTCAAACGGACAAAAGTTGCTGCTTTAATAAAAACACAGCTGCTTGCACACTTTGCACAGTCCGCATCCGCGCGTCACGTCAGTACATCACAGGCAGGCAGGGGATTTCTCTGTTGCTATAGTTTACAACATGACGGATCATGTCAAAAGAGTGGCTTGGATTTATTTAATAAATAAAGCTATACAACGTCGTCGGGCGCATTTGCAGAGGTTGTGGATTCACCCCACTGACACGATCTGAGTTTCAATATCCTCCAATATCTTCCTCCAGATAAAGCTCGATCTTTTCCTGTCCTTATTAAAATACGAAGACGGGTCATACAGTTCACGGTGGTTACAAACAGTGATAATCAGTTTCTCCTCCATTTTGAAATGAATAGGAATGACTGTCAGATCTAGCCGTTGATGACGTGATCAGTGAAAAGAGTCAGTGATTGGTTGCTGCCCCGCGTCTGCTGCCCCAAAGTTTAATTTTCCCAACTTCAAGCAGCAGCTGCCTCGACGCCTTGACGGACCGTCCGAGCCGAAGCTGCGTGGACGCGCTGCGCCGACACGTGCGCTGAGCTGCCACAGCTTGATGCACACCTGCTGCTTAGTAACGTAGGCTTTACATGTAATCTAGCTGCCCTGCTGCCTGGACGCGTTGGGCGGTGTGAACACACCGTAAGACGTTTTTTGACCCAATAGTGTTGAATGACACAAATTTACAAGAAAATGTCAAAAATGCCCAGGAACTGAAAGATTGCATTGGTAAAACCCATTTATCCAGTTTATAAGCAAAAAAAATTGTTTTTGGGTGAAGTTACACTTCAATGCTTTGTTCAGAGATACAAGTTATTTTACTTTAACCAAATGAGCATTTTTATCAGCACAAAACAATAAGTGGATGTTTGCTTTAAACTTAAAGAGGCCCTTCCATTAAAAATGTTTTTTCTGAGGTTTCTGTTGTATATTTTAGCTCCACAGGCATTTTTACCTTCAAAGTGGGTGTTAAAACAGGTCAACAACTTCTCTATCACTTTTAATCTCTCAAACTACGCAGGTGGCGATAATACCAGAGTTCTCCCGAGTCCGAACCTGTATCTGTTTCGTCACAACTCCTTTGTTCGTTAGTATTCGGCAGCTCCCACAGTTGAAACCATGCCTAGCATGCTGCTCGCTAAAAAGCTGTAGAATAAGACGTAGTAAACAGGAAGACACGACGTCTGACATTTCCATGCACAGCGGGGCAGAAAACAGTATACCTTGCTCTCATAGGCTAGTTTGTTGGCCAATCTGAGTCCTGCAAATTCAAATAATGAATATAAACGAGCTGCTGCCGAAGCAGTCGAAGGAGCCGGAACCACCCAAATTTTAATGCAGACAGATTGAAAGGGCTGTTAATAAGTGTTTACTGACGTATTTTTAGAGATAAAATGTTTCATATTACTAGTTAATACTACTACTACTACTACTACTACTACTACTACTACTGTCATTTAGCAGACGCTTTTATCCAAAGCGACTTAAATTGAGAGAACAATACTTAATACTTAAGAAATAACCACAGTCATGAAATTTTATATGAAATGGCCTCTTTAAGACTGTTTTAGTAAACTCACCTCAAATGAGAAGGCATTGTCAAAGAGGAGATCATTAATTTTGAGGATAACGTTCTGTCTGTTTTAAGGCGAGTATTTGCCTCTTTAATCTGGATGAACTCATTATCATCATTGTCCTCACTGTCCACAGTTTCACCCATTGTATTCCAGATGCCCCTTTTGGTATTTGTTGGCTCTGATCCATTATCCTCATGCTTTTCCTGCTTCTTGGCAGCTGAAGATGAGCTTTCTGATGGCTCATCAATGTTTCTGTCCCTTTGGACATATCTGGAGGTAAATTCCTCTGTGTTGCCATAGCGTTCAGCCAGTGCCCTCCTTCTCTCTGCCTTGTAGCGAGCAATTCGCTCAGCCTTGGTCTCCGAGGCAGAGCTCTGCAACGTGTCTATTCCATCCATTGTGTATTACATTCAAATGTTTTCAAGTAACTGAAGTCAAAGCAGTATTTTTAGATCAATACAGTTTCCAACTTTTTCGAGAATGTTCCTCTTACAGCAAATGTCTCACTCCATAAACACCATGGCAGTTCTGCAAACAAAAGAAACCATTATTTGTAGATAACTGCACTCACTACATAATACAAGATGAATGACTTCACAATCCTGTCAACCTGACTCATAAAAACTATACCTTCCAGCTAGAGATCACTCAAAAACAGCAGTGTAACTCTCAGTAAACCTTAATTTCCCTTGGTCATTTTATGTACACGTGTAAACAGGTTCAAACAGTTGGTGAAAGAGAGAAATGAACATTTAACAACCTTGTCAGTCAATTTGTGACAATCATACTTTTTGCCAGTATCATACCATCTCAATATTTATAAAAAAAATTAAAACATGAGAATTTCTACACTAAATATAAAGATTTTTGTTGTTAAAATATTTTTGTATCCAAAACAATGTTACATCAATAAAGTTAGTTACACATATTTATTTTCTGCATATTTAACAAAAACCTGATTATTTAAAACATGTCTTATCATTGAAGTATTATTTCTTATTAATCAGTGAGTTATTTCATTAAGTATACAGTTATCCATATAGTTGAGTATTTTTTATGAGTTCAAGAAAGTCTCTTCTTGTAAACTGTCAACTGGTGTTTCGCCCAAGAGGAAATGGTCTTATCTCAAGGCTGACAGAGGTACAGATAATGACTTGGGGTTCGTTATTAGGGTGATTTCTGCAAACGAGCAGTTTAAGTGTCTATCTTCTGTTTTCTGGTAGTAAAGCTCATCCAATCAGTGATCTTTTGACAGAAGCCTGTTTCTAATTCAATATACACCCTGTATGATGTAACCATTTGAATTTGTTTGAATAAAATTCATGCTCAACCCAAGAAATCTTTGAACAAGGCGCAGGCCTTGTTCCCAGCATGCCGAAATTAAATTGATGTCTGTGTGAAATTATTTTTTAACTAACCTTTGCAGGATGACATGGAAATTCAAGAACACGCAGTGCTGGAGTTTAGTGACCGGGGGTCACAGTGGTTTGGGACCAAAGCAAGGTTTGGTGCCTTGGAGAGTCTAGGACTCAGCACGACATCAGTTACAGAGTTTGAATAAAAAAGTGAAAAAACAATGTGATGTTGACCTACACCCAATGTGTGCCCGCTAACAACAGCAATGATGATTATGTGCTGTTTTGGATTGCTCCACACACAGCACAGGGGTTTTTCCAAAGAGATTTCTCACAACATAAGTATGCCTATGATGCTCCGGAAAAGTCCAGGAGAAGCATGGTGGAAACGAACTCTGATTTTAATGGGGCACCCACATCTCCCTCAAATTGCAGAGTACCAGTTTCACTTAACATTATAGCTCTCATATTTATAGGGAATGAGAATGCATACATGAGAGTAATGTGTCTGGAAAATGTTAGTCAAGAAAGATTCAAGGTGAAAGAAATATATTTAACAAATATAAAAACCACAACGATAGATTTTTACATTAGCTTTTTTTAACCTAAAATGCAAAATCCGGTATTTGTTTTAATTTGTTGCAAGACCAGAAATCCCGGAAGTCTTAGTCTGGGCTAAAGCGCGAAAACTTTACAAGAACACTCAAGCCCTTCGTGTGTGATGTGTTTACTCCCCCCGAATAACACAAACATGTCCATGTTTTTGCTATTTTCAAAGTGCATGTGCGTTGTTGCCAGTGATGGGAGTACTCTAATTACTTTTTCGTGAAATGTGTAACTTAAGAATTTCTCTCAGTATGGAAAAGAAAAACCCAACGGCAGCCTGTTTTTTTGGCAGACCATGCGGAGCACTTTATTACATTTTGTTACTAAAAATAGACTGGGCCATTATGCAGGTGTGTCTTATGATCATGGACAAATCATGGAACTCTGGAAAAACTATCATTGTGACAATTTAGTGTCTTAGGTTTCACACCTGAACAACCGTGTCAACAGAACCTTAGAACATACGTTAACATAGTTATTTCACTGTTCATTTATCATAACAGCTGGTCTTTAGTCCTGTTACTATGCCAATGCTTTACAATGAGTGATATTAAATAGTCCACTAAGCTGTGCTTCTTGTCAAAAACCTACGATTTTAACTGTAATAAACAACAGCGTATTATTAATTGATTCAATAATTTCTTTTGCAAGTGACCGTAGGCTCTATGCAAGATAATGGCCAACGGTGTCTAGCATCTGAAATTAATGGAGGACGCGGAGGGGGGATGTGCTTTTTTATTTCTCCCCATTTACAATCCACGACACGCCAACCAGTTTAAGCTACACATTGAATGATCTGGCACTTGGCTATAACACAAAACATATCTGCTAAGGTTAACGGCAAAATGAACTCTGTCAATGAAGTTGCAGCAGGCACTACAAACTGCCTTTCAATTTTGGTAATGCAGAAGTACTGATGATTTCCGGTTCTGCCGAAGTGAATGCAGAAGGGAGACTCAGAGTCTGTGAGCGGTTGTGAAGAAATCTCGTTCAGAGTTATTACAAACTAGTATAGAATTTATGGAATTGAGATGGTGATGGAGTTGATTACATGAATAAAATCCCTCCAGCGCAACGGTCAGATCTACTGGAGCCAAGTATTGTGTCGAAGATGATGCTGTTTTTGATCCAGCTCGTCATCTTCAGACTTGTGATGTCTTCAGCCAGGGAGTCCCCCTCATGGGGACCAGGCTTCGGTCCCCACAAGAACCCTCGGACCCCAGAAAGATAGTAAAAGTCAGGAAACTGGTCCTCAGGAGGTCAGAAATACAAACCCCCCCCCCCCACACACACACACACACAGTGTGTTTTGGTATCCTTAAGGGAACCGTCCATTGACTTCCATTGATTTTAGTAACTAGATTTATACACAACCCAAACCCTTTTCCTAACCTTAACCATTACTGATCTATAACTAACCCTAAGACTAACTAAAACTCTATTCACACCATACCTATAAACCTAACCCCTAACCCTAAAAAGGGGAGTCCCCCTCATGGGGACCAGGCTTCGGTCCCCACAAGAACCCTCGGACCCCAGAAAGATAGTAAAAGTCAGGAAACTGGTCCTCAGGAGATCAGAAAGAGAAACACACACACACACACACACACACACACACACACACACACACACACACACAAGTGTGTTTTGGTATCCTTAAGGGGACCGTCTATTGACTTCCATTGATTTTAGTAACTAGATTTATACCTAACCCAAACCCTTTTCCTAACCTTAACCATTACTGATCTATAACTAACCCTAAGACTAACTAAAACTCTATTCACACCATACCTATAAACCTAACCCCTAACCCTAAAAAGGGGAGTCCCCCTTATGGGGACCAGGCTTCGGTCCCCACAAGAACCCTCGGACCCCAGAAAGATAGTAAAAGTCAGGAAACGGGTCCCCAGGAGGTCAGAAATACAAACCCACAAACACACACACACACACACACACACACAGTATAGAGTTCCTCTTCACAATGCTTCTCCTGGGTCCTCATTTAACAAACATTTGTATAAACTGTCCTATATTCTATCCTATGCATAAAATTTACGTCCGATTTATGAAATGTGCGGTGGTCACTCGTACGCACACTCCTCCACAATCATGTGTTGATAAATCACACTTGTGCGTACTCAGATCCACGTGCTCGTTCACAATCATTTGCATACAGAAACGCCCTCAATTAGCCCTATTTGGAAATAAGCACTTCCTTTAAAGCCCATACAGAAAATCCCTAAAGTAATGGTCAATAGAGCAAAATAAAAAACAAAGAATTTTCTGTGACAGCGAGGTCCAGGTACTGGTTGCAGAAGTGAAACAGAACCAATAACCTCTTAGCTCGGTAGAAACCAATAAAAAGAAAATTTTCTGCCTGCGAGAGAGTTACAGATGCGATTAATGCGCTTGGAATAGAGGAGCGATCCCCTTCAGAAGCGGGCACACATTGAAGGGTGTAGGTCAACATCACATTGTTTTTTCACAGCTTTATTCAAAACTCTTTGGCTGATAAGATGCATTTTTAAATAATCAGGTTTTTATTGTTAAATATGCAGGAAAAAAGATGTGTAACTAACTTTATTGATGTAAGTAGCATTGTTTTGGACACAAATAGATTTTAGCAACAAAAGTAATATCTTTAGATTTAGTGTAGAAATTCTCGTGCTTTAATTTTTTTCTTTTTAATATTGAGATGTTTCTTTTCCTTATTGAGAGAATTTTTTTAAATTACTGGTTTCTTTTTTAAAAAAATTAACTAACGCGTTAAGTTACACATTTTACAAGAAGGTAATAAGAGTACTCCAACACTGGCACCATGCACATGCACTTTGAAAACAGCAAAAACATGGACATGTTTGTGTTATTCAGGGGGAGTTGACGCATCACACACGAGGGGCTTGAGTGTTCTTGTAAAGTTTTCACATTTTAGCCCAGACTAAGACTTCTGGGATTTCTGGTCTTGCAACAAATTAAAACAAATGCCGGATTTTGCATTTTAGGTTAAAAAAAGCTAATGTAAAAATCAATCGTTGTGGTTTTTGTATTGGTTAAATATTACGAATTTACTTTTGGCTGTCATAAAAAAAAAAAAAAAAAAAAAAAAAAAAAAAAAAAACAACGTGGTTTATTAGTTTTTCTGATTTAATTTTGAAACTGAAAAACCAAAGAACTAACCATACACACATTCTGTTATTATGGTTTTAATCTGTTTTTTTCTTTTTGTGACAATTTATGAAAAAGCAAGTAAAATGTATTGAGAAAAATCAAAGCTCGAATTTGAATTGGCACATGCGCGGTGGGATCATTTCAACCAAGGTGGGATCCAAGCTGTTTTTTTTCCAGACCAAAGCAAGTTAAATTCTGCCATCATTGTCAAGGTCCACATGAAAGCCAAAGTAAGTAACAACCTTTTAATTTTTTTCATATGATAATTTATTGAGTATATTTTCAGTTGAATATTATAGGAGGATTTTACACAAATAGCCTCATGTTCACTATGTTCTTGAAGCTCACTCTGAAAAAATATGAACCACAAATAAGAGGTTTTTGTTTGAAAGATTACACCCCTGTTAAAATGCACATCTATAAGTGGTGAAGTATTGTTTCAAGTGAATCACATGTTTGCTAGCTTATTTAAACTGCTAATGCCGTGTTTGCAAGTCCCTGTAGCTAGGGAAGTTCCGCCGGGAGGAGGCTTAGGCGTTAGACCCAGGATGTGCTGGATGGATTACAAGTCTGTCGGCTGTCCCAGGAACGCCTCAAGATTTCCCCAGGGGAGCTAGCTGATGTGGCCGGGAAGACAGAAGTCTGAGTGATTAGGCTACTGCCCCCACGACCTGGCACCAGATAAGGGAAGGAGAATGAATGAATCGATGGATGGGCTGAAATCGATACAGTTCAGGGCCGCTGGGCTCCGTAAAGCCTCCCTCTGCCTCCGGTGACGGCAGAAGAGAGAAGTCATCCATCTCAAAAGATTGATCAGTCGCAAAACTACCAACGTCACCCCACCTCTATTTGGGAGCATTTTTCAAACATTGTCTGGGGAGGGATTGTGCTGTCTCGTGGGGTTTAGTTACATGTTAAAAGAAAATTTGGTTCACAAGTCACGTGGGTTACTGAATGCAAGGCCACCAAAAGTGTCAGGAGTCTGGGGCAGGTCTGTGTTTTTGGTTAAAGTTATTTTGAGATTTCCCACTTTCTAGTTTTCTCCCAGTTCTCTCCCCCTCTCCTCTGGTGTTTTGTTCCCACTGTTTGCATCTCTGCAGGTCTCAGATGGCAGGCATCAGGACTGATTACTTTAGCTCTGAACTGCCAGCAGGCACAGTTGTGGATCATCTACTCATCTCATGGACTGCTTTATACTGGAGGGTTTCACAACAACTCAGGGCCAGACCATTGTCATAGATGACTGTGCCTCAAGGATTGTACAGGGTGGGCCATTTATATGGATACACCTTAATAAAATGGGAATGGTTGGTGATATTAACATCCTGTTTGTGGCACAGAAGTATATGTGAGGGGGCAAACTTTTCAAGATGGGTGGTGACAGTGGTGGCCATTTTGAAGTTAGCCATCTTGGATCCAACTTTTGTTTTTTTCAATAGGAAGAGGGTCATGTGACACATGAAACTTATTGGTAATTTCACAGGAATAACAATAATGTGCTTGGTTTTAACGTAACTTTATTCTTTCCTGAGTTATTTACAAGTTTCTGACCACTTATAAATTGTGTTCAATGTGCTGCCCATTGTGTTGGATTGTCAATGCAATCCTCTTCTCCCACTCTTCACACACTGATAGCAACACCGCACCCACACCAACAAATTATGGTGGAAAATAAGTATTTGGTCACCTACAAACAAGTAAGATTTCTGGCTTTTACAGACCTGTAACTTCTTTAAGAGGCTCCTCGGTCCTCCACTCGTTACCTGTATTAATGGCACCTGTGTGAACTCGTTATCAGTATAAAAGACACCTGTCCACAACCTCAAACAGTCACGCTCCAAACTCCACTATGGCCAAGACCAAAGAGCTGTCAAAGGACACCAGAAACAAAATTGTAGACCTTCACCAGGCTGGGAAGACTGAATCTGCAATAGGTAAGCAGCTTGGTGTGAAGAAATCAACTGTGGGAGCAATTATTAGAAAATGGAAGACATACAAGACCACTGATAATCTCCCTCGATCTGGGGCTCCACGCAAGATCTCACCCCGTGGGGTCAAAATGATCACAAGAACGGTGAGCAAAAATCCCAGAACCACACGGAGGGACCTAGTGAATGACCTGCAGAGAGCTGGGACCAAAGTAACAAAGGCTACCATCAGTAACACACTACGCCGCCAGGGACTCAAATCCTGCAGTGCCAGACGTGTCCCCCTGCTGAAGCCAGGACACGTCCAGGCCCGTCTGCGGTTTGCTAGAGAGCATTTGGATGATCCAGAAGAGGACTGGGAGAACATCATATGGTCAGATGAAACCAAAATAGAACTTTTTGGTAGAAACTCAACTTGTCGTGTTTGGAGGGGAAAGAATTCTGAGTTGAATCCAAAGAACACCATACCTACTGTAAAGCATGGGGGTGGAAACATCATGCTTTGGGGCTGTTTTTCTGCAAGGGGACCAGGACGACTGATCCGTGTAAAGGAAAGAATGAATGGGGCCATGTATCGTAAGATTTTGAGTGAAAACCTCCTTCCATCAGCAAGGGCATTGAAAATGAGACGTGGCTGGGTCTTTCAGCATGACAATGATCCCAAACACACCGCCCGGGCAACGAAGGAGTGGCTTCGTAAGAAGCATTTCAAGGTCCTGGAGTGGCCTAGCCAGTCTCCAGATCTCAACCCCATAGAAAATCTCTGGAGGGAGTTGAAAGTCCGTGTTGCCCAGCGTCAGCCCCAAAACATCACTGCTCTAGAGGAGATCTGCATGGAGGAATGGGCCAAAATACCAGCAACAGTGTGTGAAAACCTTGTGAAGACTTACAGAAAACGTTTGACCTCTGTCATTGCCAACAAAGGCAAAATAACAAAGTATTGAGATTAACTTTTGTTATTGACCAAATACTTATTTTCCACCATAATTTGCAAATAAATTCTTTAAAAATCAGACAATGTGATTTTCTGGATTTTCTTTCCCTCATTTTGTCTCTCATGGTTGAGGTATACCTATGATGAAAATTACAGGCCTCTCTGATCTTTTTAAGTGGGAGAACTTACACAATTGGTGGCTGACTAAATACTTTTTTGCCCCACTGTATATGCAGTTGTGTCTGAGTTTTCAGCTTTTGGGTCTGGCCGTATACATCATGACAGAAATTTCATCACACTTGCGTTTAATAGCTGAAAGAGACTTTGCTAAGCACCATTGATTTCCCCGACAGAGTAAACATATGACTTTCACATTAAACATAAGAGAGACAGCAAGACATTATTCTATGTAAGAAAATTGGATACATTAACATAAAAAAGGCAAACACAATACTTGACGAACAAATAAATATGCAAATACAACTACAAGTATACTTTAACTAATAAAGTAAAATATTCCTTCACCTCAGTGACTTCTAAACAAAGCTAATAAACTAACTGCCTTAAGAAGGCAAAAGGATCAGAGTTTGAATGTTGATTTCTGGACAATGCACATGCTTATAAAATCACCCCAGCCTCTACCTAAAAAAGGAGCCCAACTCTGCATTAAAGTTTGTCCAAGTGGACCCAGAACAACGGGGGCGTTTTACTTGGAAGCTGCCTCTGTTATTTTCAGCAATAAATTGGATGACTAAAACAGCGGTGAGTCATGCCTTAAATATCATCAGCTCCTAAACATTTACTCGTTCAGAACATTTGTTTTCTTAAGCAAAACACCACAAAACCTCTCAAACTTTTAAGCCAGGTAATTTTGTCTGCAACATTGAAAAGAAAAGCACAGAGCATTTAATTTGTATATAATAAGCATCTAACCACAAAGGTGGTGTTAGGAGAGAAAAAAAAACCTATGGTCCTAAAACATACAAGATCTGGAGCTTATGAACATTCATTGAAGCAGGCACCGTTTTCTACAGGACGTTTGTACAGCTGAGTGACTTAATGAATTCTTGAAAATATGTGGTGATTTTCTGCCGTACGCTGGCTGTAGAGTTCTACCAGCCAGATCACTTAGGTCCAACTCCAAGGTCTGTTAGTTTAACTTGTCATCTCACTCAAAGCTGCCTTCTGTGTTTGTGCACCAAAGAAGTTAAACATCCTACCTTTAGATATCAGAAGCCTCCAAATTTTTTCAAAAAATGTTTAAAACATTTTTATTTGCTCTAATAAATGTTGAATTTTTTAATTCTTCTATTTTTTTAAATCTCTGTCTGCATCTGAATGCCTTTGAATGTTTGAATGTCTATAAGGATTGATTTTTAAATCATTTTTATTTATAAAAAATCTTGTCTGTGTATTGTATGCATTGCAAATGTGTGTATGTTTGTATAATTACATATTTAATTTCATTAACTTTAAAGAGGCCCTTCCATTAAAAAAATGTTTTTCTGAGATTTCCGATGAATATTTTAGCTCCACAGGTGTTCTTACCTTCATAGTGGGTGTGAAAACAGGTCAACGACTTCTCAATCACTTTTAATCTCTCAAACTACGCAGGTGGCGATAACACCCAATTTCTCCCGAGTCCGTATCTGTTTTGTCACAACTCTTTTGTTTGTTCATTTTCAGCAGCTCCCACGGTTGAAACCACACCTAGCATGCTGCTCACTAAAAAGCTGTAGCATAACGAAGCAAAAAAAAAAGACACGACGTCTGACGTTGCCATGCACACCGTGGCAGGAAACAGTATTCTTCGGCTGACGAAGCAGCCAAAGCAGCCTGACGGAAGGACCCGGAGCCACCCGAATTTTAACGCAAACAGATTGAAAGGTCTGTTAATAAGTGTTTCCTGATGTTTTTTAGAGATAAAATGTTTCATATTACTGGTTAATACTTAAGAAATAACCACAAAGTCCTGAAATGTGTATGAAATGGCCTCTTTAAGTATTTACCTGTTATATGAAACATTTTATATCTAAAGAACGTTAGGAAACACTGATAAACAGACTTTTAAATCTGTATCAAAATTCAGCTGGTTCCAGTGTTAATTTTGACAAGAAATTTTAATTTAGTTTTAGTCGTAGTCTTTTGACTAAAATTCTTTTCAATTTTAGTCACAATTTTAGTCACCAAAGTAGTTTAAATTGTAGTCTAGTTTTTGTCGACGAAAATATGTGGCAGTTTTAGTCGACTAAAATCAATTGTAGATTTAGTCAACTAAAATAAGTATATTTTCCAAAGTATTAACTTAACCCGGTAAGACCCAACTTATTAAAAAATAGCCAGAAAATTCTGATTATTTGGAACTGAGACGTTTACGAAGCCTTAGAACAAAATTCACAAATGTTTTTTGCTGCATCATGTTATTTATAATAGCTTTTTTGTATCGCATTTATTACATTGGCCCTTTTTACAGTTTAATTGTAATATAAAAAAATGAGTTAATAATAATGCATTCATCCATATAATAATGATGATTTAACCTGAAAAAAAAGGCAAGTGGATCATTTACTGGGAGCAACCATGTTAGAAATGATCAAAACTATCTAGCAAATCTGATACAAGGGGCATTATAGGGTTAACAACTGCAATATAGTATGGACATTTTCTTACCATTCCACACTTCATCTGGCGTCTTCCTGGGAGCATCTCAAACAACTATGGAAGCCTCTACTCACCGCTCAATAAGCTGAGCTCTGATTGGTTCTTTTCACAGTAGCCCTAGCTGTTAGCTTTTTGACTAATTCCTCTCGGCATCTTTCTTTTCCTCTGATTGGATTTCGTCGCTGTCTATTTTCATGTCGTCTTTTATTTTGTCACCAAAATTTAACATAATTTTAGTCATAATAATCGTCTCAAATAGGGCCGTCTATTTTAGTTTTTGTTTCGTTTTCATCCGCAAAAATATATTCGTGACTAAAATTATGACGAAATATTTTAGTCAACGAAATGAACACTGGCTGGTTCAGGCCCTTTCCGTCAGGCCTCGAGCAGCAGCTTGTTCATATTCATTATTCGAATTTGCTGGACTCAGATTGGCTAACAAACTAGCCTCGGAGAGCAAGGTATACTGTTCCTGACCCGCTGTGCATGGCAACATCAGACGATCTCTCTTCCTGTTTGCTACATCTTATGCTACAGCTTTTAGCCAGAAGCATGCTGGGTGTGGTTTCAATTGTGGGAGCTGCCGAATACTAACAAACAAAGGAGTTGTGACGAAACAGATACAGACCGTTCGGACTTGGGAGAAATCGGGTGTTACTGCCACCTGCGTAGTTTAAGAGATGAAAACTGAAAGAGACGTTGTTGATCTGTTTTCACACCCACTATGAAGGTACCCGTGGACCTAAAATACTAAACAGAAACCTCAGAAAAACCATTTTCAATGGAAGAACCTCTTTAAGAACATACGAAGAGCAGATTATTGTTTAAAAGCAAGTTTGAATAGGTGGGTTTTAAGATTGGATTTAAATAAAACAAGGAAATCAGTATTTTTAAGATCAGTTGGGAGAGAGTTCCACAATTTGGGAGCAGAGCAACTAAAAGCTCTAGCTCCCATAGTGACGAGGCGGAAAGAAGGAGCAGTGAGATATAGAGAGGAAGAGGATCTAAGGACAGTGAGGGAACAGCAATGTGGATGAGATCAGACAGATATGGCGGGGCAAGATGATGAATGGCCTTAAAAGTGAAAAGGATTATTTTAAAAATTATTCTTGAAGTTATGGGAGGCCAGTGCAGTTGACAAAGAACTGGAGTGATGTGGTGAGATTAGAGGGGGTTTGTAATCAGGCCGGTGGCTGAGTTTTGAACTAACTGGAGTTTGTGGAGCAATTTCTGGGGAAGACCAAAAAAAAGAGAGTAGAAAGAGAGGAGTGGATGGTGACATTGAGGAAAACAAGTGAAGGAGGCTTTAAGGAGAACTGTAGGGAGGGATCAAGTTTACAGGAGGAAGGTTTGGATTTCATGATAAGATCAGAAATGAATGGAGAAGGTAAATCCAAAACTGAAAACTGGTGAGCCGGCAGTGGATGTTTAGAAAGGACAGAGGGGGGAGGCTGAACGGAGAGGGATTGATGAGATGGAGTAGATTTTCTTATTAAAAAATGAAAGTAGAGAATTACAATGAGCGAAAGAATAAAAATGACAGGGAAAAGAATCAGGGGGCTTGAGGATAGTATTTAAAATAGACAAAAAGTGCCTTGGAGTTACCCTTATGTGATGACATGGCGGAAGTGTAGAAATCATTTTTAGCTTGTGAAAGGCAGTCTTTGTAATACAAAACATGGTTGAAACACATTTCTTTAAGAATAATTAGTCCAGTTTTCTTACACAAACGTTTAAGTTGGCGTCCCTTGGCCTTTAGCAGACAAAGTTCAGGAGAAAACCAAGGAGCAGAAACATCAAAAGAAACCGTTCTTGTTTTACAGGGAGAAAAAGTGTTTAAAATATTGGATAGGTTAAGAGTTATAATAAGAGACCAATGAATAAGGGTCAGATGAGTTTGAAAAAGGTTTTCAAACAGGTGAAGGCATGGGAGAGATGATCAGGGTTAATGGCTTTGATATTACAAAAAGTTAGAGAACATTGACGTTTGGTAGGGAAGATGATGAAATTGGTGCTAAATGACACAAGAAAATGATCTGATATAGGCAGCTTATCAACTGTCAAATTGAAGGGAAAGAGGCCAGAGCAGCAGATTAAGTCCAGGATGTGGCTCTTGGAGTAGGAGAATTAACATACTGCAAAAAATCAAAGTTATGTAAAACAAGATAAAACATCTTTTGTGAGCTGATGATCTTGGTTGTCTATGCGGATATTAAAATCGCCCATGATAATAACATTATAAGAGAGAGGATTAAAAAAAAAATCAAAGGCAGTAAAATCAGAAATAAACGCATTGTTATGTTTAGGTGCACAGAAGCAATAATAACTTGGTTGGGTTCAGATAGTTTACAGACGGAGGATTCAAAAGTATTAAAATCAGGAGCCGACAAAGAAGAAACGTCTCACGATGTAGCAATGCAAGGCCTTCACCGCGACCAGCGCTACAGGGATGAGCGATGTAAACAAATCCAGGTGGAACAGCCTCATTCAGGTGGGAGATATCATTTGGTTTTTGCCAGGTTTCAGATAAACAAAGGGAATCAATCTTACGGTCAATAAGGAGATCCTGAATGAGATGACCTTTGCTTTTCAGTGAGGGGATGTTTAGCAGATCCAAGTTTAATGGAGTATGATTGGGACTGACCGGTGTTTTAACCGACCTAGCCGGGGTTACCAGAACACGGTGGTTTACTTGCCACTGGTGGCCCCTGGCGTTGACTGGAGAACAGCAAGTGGAGGACCAAAATGACTTTATGTTCTTAGAAGAATCCCAGGGGAAGGACCGACGAGATCCGAAGTGGACATATCTCCATTTATAATTTGAAGTGGAGTGTTGAGAGACGTCTGGATGGACATGGAGAGCTGACGGTGCCGCTGCCAGCAGGTGGTAACGCAGCCTGAGGAGCTTCTCAGCAGAGTATTGGAGAAGTCTCGACACAGGCTGCAGTAGATCATCCAGGAAAAACATAAAAACAGCAGTAAGTACGAGGTTAATACCACCAAACCGCATACTGGCGTGTAAAAGTGAGTTTAAAGTCACAATAAATAAATCAAGCAAAATCCAATACAAAACAATTAGAAGCACAGGAGGAGAGACTGATGAGCAGTGGCGTCACGTCGCCGGCCTACACTCCAAACAACATTAAAATAAATCTATGGCAGAGAACCAGGTAGCTAGTGGAGGTGGGGGTGTAGATTAAGCAGACTTTGTTTTCTGTGAGGATTGGTTGAAACTTCTTCACCACGCTGCAATTTATTTATTTTTTTTTTAAACATAATTCACAAGTGCGCAGCTTTTAGCGTACTTTGGAGAGGTGAGTCGTACCCGCGTATTTAGATGCCAAATTGTGTACTTACTACGCAAAATGTGTACAGGTTGGCAGGTCTGATACAGTATACATACGTATATACACTAGGGATGTCCAGATCTGATCACATGATCGGAAATCGGGCCCTATCACGCAGTTTCAGACTTGATCAGAATCGGATGTTACTGCCCGATCAGGACTCGAATATATAATCTCATTAGTTTTTAACGCATCTATACACCTTTTCGTGTGACTTCACGTGTGAGAATGTGAATGTTAACAGTCCTGTAGTCTACACAACAGTGGAGAAAATGAGGACTTATAAATCTCGATATTTTCTTCGAGGTAAGCTTTTTTAATTGGTGGATGATGTTATGTTGAGAATGTTGCCACATTAGCTCTACTAGCGTCGCTAGCTGCATTAGCATGAGTTCCGGTGTTAGTTTATAGTCATATTAAATCCCTACGATGTTATCTTAAACTTGTTCATGGAGTGGAGTTGATCACTTACTGCATGCAGAAGACAGCCCATGATCATGTTATTCTTTCTGCAGTGTCTGCCGTTCTGATCAGCTTATTTCATTACATAACGTTTTATTTAATAACAACGTTCGTCCACCGGTTTGTGTGCGTTTGGACTGTCTGCATGCTCACAGTGCAGAAATGTGCTCTCGTTATGTTTATTTTTACACACAAGTAACAATTTCATGACTCCCCACCGGGAGGAAGCCCAGGGGAAACCCCAGGACGCGCTGAAGTGGCCGCAACCGGCTGTGGTCCCAGGACTGCTGGTTGTCCTGTCCTTGCAGCTAAACATTAAAATAAGGTGAATTAAATACAACATGAGGAACATCCTTGATCTGTTTTAAAAAATTAATAAAAAGGAGCAAATAATGTATTATAGATCGGATCGGGATAAAATCAAATGACTCAGACTCGGGGGCAAAAAATCTTGATTGGGACATCCCTAATATACACACACATACATACAGTATACGTATATACATACACTCACCTAAAGGATTATTAGGAACACCAGACTAATACAGTGTTTGACCTCCTATCACCTTCAGAACTGCCTTAATTCTACGTGGCATTAATTCAACAAGGTGCTGAAAGCATTCTTTAGAAATGTTGGCCCATATTGATAGGATAGCATCTTGCAGTTGATGGAGATTTGTGGGATGCACATCCAGGGCACGAAGCTCCCGTTCCACCACATCCCAAACATGCTCTACTAGGTTGAGATCTGGTAACTGTGGGGGCCATTGTAGTACAGTGAACTCATTGTCATGTTCAAGAAACTAATTTGAAATGATTCAAGCTTAATGACATGGTGCATTATCCTGCTGGAAGTGGCCATCAGAGGATGGGTACATGGTGGTCATCAAGGGATGGACATAGTCAGAAACAATGCTCAGGTAGCCCATGGCATTTAAATGATGCCCAATTGGCCTAAGGGACCTAAAGTGTGCCAAGAAAACATCGCCCACATCTTTACACCACCACCACCAGCCTGCACAGTGGTAACAAGGCATGATGGATCCATGTTCTCATTCTGTTTACGCCAAATTCTGACTCTACCATTGCAATGTCTCAACAGAAATCAAGACTAGTCAGACCAGGCAACATTTTTCCAGTCTTCAACAGTCCAATTTTGGTAAGTTTGTGCAAATTGTAGCCTCTTTTTCCTATTTGTAGTGGAGATGAGTGGTACCCGGTGGGATCTTCTGCTGTTGTAGCCCATCCGCCTCAAGGTTGTGCGTGTTGTGGCTTTACAAATGTTTTGCTGAATTTCTCGGTTGTAATGAGTGGTTATTTCAGTCAAAGTTGCTGTTCTATCAGCTCGAATCAGTCGGCCCATTCTCATCTGACCTCTAGCATCAACAAGGCATTTGCGATCACAGGACTGCTGCATACTGGATGTTTTTCGCTTTTCACGCCATTCTTTGTAAACCCTAGAAATGGTTGTGCATGAAAATCCCAGTAATGAGCAGATTGTGAAATACTCAGACCGGCCCATCTGGCACCAACAACCATGCCACGCTCAAAATTGCTTAAATCACATTTCTTTCTCATTCTGACATTTAGTTTGGAGTTCAGGGGATTGTCTTGACCAGGACCACACCCTTAAATGCATTCAAGCAACTGCCAGGTGATTGGTTGATTAGATAATTGCATTAAGGAGAAATTGACCAGGTGTTCCTAATAATCCTTTAGGTGAGTGTTTATTATGACTGCTTTAGGTCATGCAAACAAGTTTCCAATCCCTGAAATGACCTCTGACTTTTTGTTGCTCCACATGGAGCTGCTGGCTTCAACAGGAAGATCTGTCCCAACATAAGCGCAGATGTGCCACTTCCTGATGAAGGATATTAGGTATTCTCATATCCTTCTTTGTTAAAAGCTTAAATAATGTGAAGATAGTGTTAAAAGAAAAAATCCAGACATATAAAATTTAGGGGTGTCAAATTATCACGTTAGTTGCGATTATTTAATTGCAGCCATATTTGGTGCTTTATAATCTTTAATCGCATTAGTCTAATTTTTAATCTATATATACAGTTTCTGCTTTTGAGTTGCTTTTAAATAAAATCCTTTTTTAGTATTTCGGCTTCTTGTGCTGGAGTTGTACAAAGGGATTAATCCAGTGCTTAATTTGTAAATCAAAAGTTACCGGAACGCAAATAGAGCTATGAGACCAGAATTCACTGACTGATACCGGAACGCACACATAGATATGTATGAACGCGCACACATACACAACCATCGGACCAGTCAAGCAGGGCTAGAGAAAGTGATGATAAACCCAGAAGAAATAAGTTATACTGCCTTTTTGGTATTTTGATGCCGCTGTTATTTAACCCAACTGGCGAAGTTAACGCATCCTAGCAAACACTTACCGGAACACACCCTTTCAAAATAAGACAGTTCCCGGATCTTGTTCCGGCTCAAATTAAGCCCTGGATTTTTGTCAGGTCCAGTGTTTGTGTGTGCTGTGTTTTCTGTGTCGGGTGAGTCATCTTCTTTCAGTGAGGAGCTGCGTTGGAGTGTGAGGCAGATTACCTACACCTGGCAGCGATCTGCGCTGATGAGGAGCAGGGTGCTACTTAAGGCTGAGACAGACCTTCATTCGACGCCTGGTTGTTAACCTGAATGGTAGCTTCCGTGTGCCTTCCTAGAGATATATTTCCTTGAGATTCCGAGAAACATTTTGAGAAACTTTTTGTGATTTTTGAGAAATCGTTTTTTGTGTGGATATTTCCTCATGTGTGAATAACCCTGTTCTTCCCAGGATTGATCACCCTGCTCCTTGTGTTCCTGCGTGTTCTTCCGTGTCCAGCGTCTGATCGCTTGGAGCCCTGTCTGTCTCCCTCCTTCATCTCTCCAGTGAGTTATTCACCACCACTCCACGCAATATCTCCAGCCCAGCTCTGTGGAACGTGCACTAATCATTCTCTCCGTTTCAGTTCTGAGGCTTCTCCTGACGCACCAGATCACCGAGCACATTCTCACCACTGTAAATAATATTGTAAATAAACCTTTCACTTTTGCACCTGAGCTGCTGCCTGTGTCTGAGTCCTGCAATGTGGGTCAGCAAGATCACTGAGCCCGTGACAGAACAACCAGGCCAGTCAGACCCCGCAGACTCAGCCAGACAGCTTCCCGCTGGAGCTTCTGAACTCCTCTACCGACACGAGACCATGCTAAATTCTCTGTGTGAACGACAACAGTTAAACCACCACAGATTAGAAGAGATTGCGGGTCTGATTCAAAATGTAACCACTCAGCTTTCTGCCCTTTCTCAGCCTCCTCCACAGCCGGTTCTGGTTCCTCCCGAGCCCGATCCTCCGGCCACCATGGCGTGTGCTCCAGTGCGCAATGTGACACTGCCCAACCCGGAACCTTATGCCGGAGAGTCAGGTAAAGGCTCAGGATTCTTATTGCAGTGCTCATTAATTTTTTGCCGCTCTTCCCAGTCTTTCCCGGATGATGCTTCCAAGATCGCCCACATCATCGGCTTCCTCAGGGGACGTGCGCTCCGGTGGGCGGAGGCCAAGTACAGTTACTCTCTCATCCTACGCACCCCTCTGGAAGCCTTCATCAAAGACTTTGAGCAGACTTTCACCTACCATAAATCCGAGACTGAAATAACGCATCAACTCCGCGGCATTAAACAAGGACAGAGGTCAGTGGCAGATTTCTCTGTAGACTTTCGCACTCTGGCTGCTGAATCTGGTTGGAAAGCGCACGCTCTCAAGGGAGCATTTTTGGGCGCTCTTAATAGACCTATTCGTGAGCAGCTTCTCCATAGAGATGATCCCCAGTCATTAGAGGACTTAATTACCTTGGCTACCAAGATAGATAACCGAATGACTGGTTTCTATTTGGATGAGCGCCGCGCTCGTTCTCCGCCCCGAGCGGTTCACAGACCGCCTGAGACAGCTCCACCTGTCAGAGCTGCACCTGTTAAACCCGGAGAGGAACCGATGCAGCTGGGAAACGCGCAGCTCTCCACCGCAGAACGACAACGACGCATGGAGGCACGTGAGTGTTTATACTGTGGGACAACAGGACACTTCATTGCTGCCTGTCCAAAGCGGTTAAACTACCCCAGCCGTCAGTAACACCGGGAGGTCTGATGGTTCCGGGAAACAAAGCCTCTCACCTAACACTACCGGTAACCCTATTGTATGCTAGTGACTCTTTCCAGACGCAAGCGCTTGTTGATTCCGGATGTGAGCAGAACCTGTTAGATGCTGCCCTCACCCAGCAACTTCAGATCCCTGCGCAGACGATGCCGGCTCCAGTTGGAGTCGCAGCTCTGGATGGCCGCTCCCTCACAGCCATCACCCACTGGACCTGCGACCTGGAGGTGATAATTTCAGGTAACCATCGTGAAAAAATCTCCTTCTTGATTTTTCCCTCCACGCAGGTTCCGGTGGTGTTGGACCATCCCTGGCTGCAAAAGCACAACCCTCACATCAACTGGGCGAAAGGTAAAATAGATTCAAGGAGCTTGCTCTGTTTGTCTCAATGTTTACATTCTGCTCTGGCCAGATCCCCTGTACCCCAGTCACAGTGTGAAGAGGAGATACCTGACATCACCCGAGTCCCCCGAGAGTATCATGATCTACGTGAAGTGTTCAGCAAATCCCGAGCCGTATCTCTGCCACCCCATCGGCCCCATGACTGTGCGATCGAGCTGTTGCCCGGAGCTCCCCTGCCCTCCAGTAGATTGTATAACATCTCGCGCCCGGAGCGCGAGATGTTATACATTAAGGAGTCCCTGGAAGCAGGTATTATCCACCGCTCTACCTCACCTCTAGGAGTGGGGTTTTTCTTCGTTTCAGAGAAGGATGGGTCACTAAGGCCCTGTATAGATTTTCGAGGACTGAATCAGATCACCGTGAAAAATAAATATTCTTTACCCCTGTTGGCTTCAGCTTTCGAATCTGTGCAGGGAGCAACTATTTTTACGAAACTGGATCTCCGGAACGCCTATCATCTGGTCCGGATAAGAAAAGGGGATGAATGGAAGACGACTTTTAAAACACCTCTGGGACATTTTGAGCACCTGATGATGCCGTTTGGGCTCACCAATGCCCCAGCCGTCTTCCAAGCTTTCATCAATGACGTGCTCAGACTTTTTGAACTCTTTCGTATTTGTATATCTGGATGACATTTTAATTTTTTCCTCTTCAGAGACTGAACACAGAGTCCATGTCCGTCAGGTGCTGCAGCGCCTGCTGGAGAACCGCCTGTTTGTTAAGGCGGAGAAGTGTGAGTTCCATGTATCTTCTGTGGGATTCCTAGGTTTTATTTTTGAGAACGGACATGTGAAACCTGACCCAATGAAGGTGCAGGCTGTGGTAGACTGGCCTATCCCTTCTACCCGTAAACAACTCCAGAGTTTTTTAGGTTTTGCTAACTTTTACAGAAAATTCATATGAAACTATAGTCAGACTGCTGCCGCTCTAACCTCTCTCACTTCAACCAAGAGACCCTTCAGCTGGACTCCCGAGGCTAACCATGCATTCCAGAAGCTGAAGGAGAAGTTTAGCAGTGCCCCCATCCTCATCCAGCCAGATACCTCCAGGGAATTCACTATGGAGGTAGATGCCTCGGATTCTGGCGTGGGCGCAGTGCTCTCAGGTGGGACAGCACAACCATTGACTTCATCCCTGCGCCTTTTTCTCCCGTCGCCTGTCTCCAGCGGAGAGAGGTTACGACGTGGGAGACCGAGAGCTCCTCGCCATCAAGCTGACGTTCGAGGAGTGGAGGCACTGGTTGGAGGGTTCAGCAGATCCGGTGGTGGTTTGGACTGATCACAAGAATCTGGCTTATCTTTAAGAAGCAAAACAACTCAACCCCTGACAGTCTAGATAGTCATTATTTTTTTCCCATTTTAATTTTGTCATCTCTTACAGACCCGAGTCCAAGAACATTAAGCCTGACGCCCTCTCTCGCCAGTTCTCGATTGATGATCCCCCCCGAGACCCGCACCATAGTTCCCAGAGCCTGTGTGGTCGGAGCAGTCACGTGGGACATCGAGGAGGCAATTAGACGCGCACAATTGACTGACCCCGGACCGGCCACCCAACCTCCGAACCGCAGGTATGTTCCCCTAACTGTACGTTCCCGTCTTCTCCACTGGGTGCACACTGCCCGATTCTCAGGACATCCAGGAGTGGGAAGAATGGTGGGGCTCATACGGCGGTCTTTCTGGTGGCCTTCGATGTATAAGGACATAAAAGAGTACGTCCAAGCCTGTCAGGTATGTGCGCGCAATAAGACCTCAAACCACCACCCCCACGGGCTGCTCCAGCCCATCGAGACCCCCGGCAGACCCTGGTCCCACGTGGCCTTGGACTTCATTACAGGGCTGCCGGTCAGTAAAGGGTTCTCAGTGATTTGAACAGTTGTGGACCGCTTCTGTAAAGCCTGTCACCTGATTCCCCTGAAAAGATTTCCTTCAGCCCTTGAGACTGCGAGACTGTTAGTCAAACATGTGTTCCGGCTCCATGGACTCCCCCTAGAGGTCCTGTCTGACCGGTGTCCCCAGTTCATTGCCCAGGTCTGGAGGAAGTTCTTCACGGCGTTCGGGGCACGGGTGGTTCTCAGCTCCAGATTTCATCTGCAAACGAACAGGCAAACTGAGCGGATGAATCAGGAGCTGGAGGCCGCCCTGCGCTGCGTGTGCTCGAACGACCCCTCCACCTGGAGCGACCATCTCCCCTGGGTAGAGTACGACCACAACACACATGTCTCCTCTGCCACTAACAAATCACCTTTTGAAATATCCTTAGGTTACCAGCCTCCCCTGTTTCCCTCAGAGAACCAACCACTAGCTCATTCCTCCGTTCACGCCCATGTCCAGCTGTGTAGGCGCACCTGGGCAAAGACTGTTGCTGCATTGGAGCGCACAAAGGAGCAAAACCGGAGGGTGGCCAACCGGCGACGTCTCCCTGCACCCACCTACACCGCTGGACAAAAGGTATGGCTCTCCACTTGTGACATTCAGCTCAAGAACACCCATAAAAAACTGGCTCCCCGTTTCATTGGTCCCTTCGAGATCCTGTCCGTTCCTGGTCCCTCCACTGTCAAACTCCGTCTGCCCGCTTCAATGCGGATCCATCCTGTGTTCCATGTGTCTTTAGTTAAGCCTGTCAATTCCTTGGACTCACCACCTCCCTGCACAGCACCGCACTGGACCTGCCTCCCTTTGAGCTACACCATCTTCATCTCTCCAGTGAGTTATTCACCACCACTCCACGCAATATCTCCAGCCCCAGCTCTGTGGAACGTGCACTAATCATTCTCTCCGTTTCAGTTCTGAGGCTTCTCCTGACGCACCAGATCACCGAGCACATTCTCACCACTGTAAACAATATTGTAAATAAACCTTTCACTTTTGCACCTGAGCTGCTGCCTGTGTCTGAGTCCTGCAATGTGGGTGGAAAAGAGGCATTAGTGGGTCTTTACCAATGCAACCTTACAGTTTCTGGGCATTTTTTGACATTTATATGTAAACTTGTTAAATTCTACACGTTTTGGTCTAAAAACGTCTGCCCTCTTAGGGTTGAAAGGTGGGTACTGCATTTGAATTTTGTGATTGGCTGAAAGCGGCTCATGCCTACGTCAGCGGTTCATGCCTACATCAGCATCGTCTCTAAGACCCGGCTCCTGGAGTATAAAACCATCTCTCAGACAGACACGCTTGCACCCGCCCGCCCGTTGTCTCCAGCTTCTCACCTAAGCTGCACAGAGGGATTTAGAGCAACTGGCTGAAAACTACGACAAACAGAATAACTAATATCATTAAAATCTGGACAAAGACTTTATTTTACTGCAGTGATTGTGTGGATGTGATTTGTGCACATTATATTGCTATTCAGACATCTACTCAGACCCTTCTTAACAACACGGCAGTAGCTTTAGCATTGTGGCTAACAACAATAAATCGGGAAACTACTCTGAAAACTACGACATAGAGAACTAATATCATTAAAAGAATAATTAAACTGGGGCAAAGACTTCACTGCAGTGGTTGTGATTGTGTGGATGTAATTTATAGACGTTATATTTTTATTGAGACATTTCCTCAGACCCATGTCAGCAACACAGCAATAGCTTTAGCATTGTGGCTAACAACAATCGGTCAACTACACTGAAAATTACGACATAGAGAATAACTATTATCAGTAAAATAATAATTAAATCAGGGCAAAGACTTCCCTGCAGTGGTTGTGATTGTGTGAATGTGATTTATAGACGTTATATTCTCATCATGGTCGGGTTGCAAGTCTACAACACGGCAGAGTCACACTGAAGCAAATCTAAACACGAAGAAGTGCTACACGTCAACCACAGCTTAGGCCCACCTCTTAAAGTGACGTCTACTTCGGCACAGAGAGCACATTTTTCAAAAGAGCAGTTAGAAGGCAGGAAGATAACTTAGAGGGGGTAAGTTGCTCTTTAAATTATCCATCTTGTGATCACAAATGCCATGATCCTTCATCCTTTGGGCTTTTGGAGCGTGTAGCAGAGCCTTAAAAATACAATGGAGCACTATTTCACTGAACAATGAGAATAAATATTTGCAAAATAACTGCCTGAATATTTATTTTACCTGGTTAATGGGACTTCTGCTCCTGAAAGTCTGCGCACAGCGTCTGCAAATCTGGGCTATAGGAAGTCACTTTACACAGGACTGTAAGCTGCCGTCTGTTAAGCATGAGCGGTGTTTGTTTTTGACATAGTTCATGGTGGAGAATAGCTGCTATATTTTTAAATTTCGAGATCACAATAATCTTACAATTTACAACTACAAGTAAACAAACGAACAAACACAAATAAAATACTTTGTTCAGATATTGTGCAGTTTTGGTGTGGCTGGGTTTTCCGCGCATGCCAGCTGCCGGCTGACACGTCAAGTGCTGTCAAACGTCTCTTAAGAAGAGGAATGCTTAACACCAAAATTGCACAAGGTCTGAAGAAAGAAGTAAAAAACTTTGACCAATAAGAAGACATGATACACGTTTTTGAGACAAATAACATACACTTCAATCGGACACTTATTAATTTATTTTTCCAAGCCGCGGGTTACCGACCCCTGGGATAAGTGATTAAATTGTTAGTCTATCATGTCAGAAAATACACGTCAGTACCGTTATTAGTTAATTATATATTTTATCAGATATGTGATACATCTTTCCAACAGACAATCGATTGTAATTACACATCTAGACAATAAAATAAAATATTGATTATTTGGATTCTAAAGTTGGGAACGTGTTTTTTGGTCTGTATGGTTCAGCCATTTCTCCACCTTCTTATTCTTCCATCAAAATTCACACGCAGCAATGCATTGAGGGAAACTGATGCAGACTTCGGCGAAGTGCGGATCAAGAATCGAGACACCGTACGCACTTGCGACCCTCACTGGGAACGCACGTTTGAAGGGCACAAGTGAGGGTATTGGGACAGAGCCAGTGGGTGTTTGTCAAAGGCAAGGAACCTTGCCTTGATGCCTTGGCCCCGCCCTGGTTGCCAAGGAGATACGTCATCGGCACCCGTCAAGGCACGTTCCAATGTTTAATTTGCTACCAAGGCATCTGTACTCGGTTTGCCTGCTGTTTAGCTAACATACCAAGGATACACTGGATGTGCCTTGATGCCTTCCCTCGGTCACAAATTTCCCAGAATACATTGCAGTATTTTCAAAAAATGGCGGTTGAGGAGCCGACAGCAGCTATGTCAAAGACTTCAAAAGTTTTAAATGTAAGTTAACTGATTGTTGCTATCGGTGTTGCAGACATTTTTCTGCTTTAATATAGTTTTTGTTTATTTAATATTGTAAAGAAATTTATGTGCATTAATATGCTTATATAGGTTTTTTTTGGGGGGTTTTTTTTGTATTAGTACAGAAAGTATTTGACCAGTGACTAATGACGCATATACAGCCAATTGCTGATTGGAAATTAAAACTGAGATGAACAAGATATCATAAAAATTAGATTAGAATCCACTGGACCTTAGAGCAATACAGTCTTTTGACCTGCAGTGTATTTTTAGTTAGCTTTTCAGGAAAGTCTAAAGACAAGTTTCTTTTTGTATATAATTTGTTTGTTTTTATAATTAAAGAAGCCAAAAAGACAACTTCGGTTTTAAGACTTTTGCTTGCTAAATGCACGTGTTGAGTGCAAAGAACTTTAAGGTCCAAAGCTAGTGAGTCAGCGCTGCTGCACTCACATCTAAGTCAAAAGACTGCTCGCTAGAGAAGAACTGAGCCAATACGTGGATTTTTTCCTCCAAAACAACAAAGAATGATCTGCGAAAAGACTCGTTAGGACTGCACGGATGACTACATGGGAAAGTTGAAACTGATTCGGAGGGTCCTGGATGTGATAAACTGTGCAGCAGCAACAGGCGGACCAAGCCAAGCTGAAGCTTCAAGGAGATTAAAGTCTTCCTAAAGGAAACCTCTGGTACAGTGAGTAACAGAGAACGCTGTGTGGAGTGGAGTTTAGGGGTAAAAGAATACTGCCTTCATTAGTGACTAATACTCGCCCCTTGGTCATGCTAACGCTACTCGCGATGCTAACGTTAGCCGTAAAGCTAACGTTTCTTACTGCTTGAAAGAAGCCGACTTCCCTTTCAAATATCCTACACATCTAGGAACTCTTTTCACGAGTGCTTGTGAATGTTTAAGAAGAGTAAGAAACTGTGGATAATTCGAGGAATTGTGACAGTTGATGTGTGGCTATTAATGAATGAAACAAAATGTCGGAGAGAGGCGCAGGTACGCATGTTGAACACAAGAGGGCACCAAAGCCCACAGAAAAAGCTAAGGAGGAGAAAATTCAGAGGCTTAGAGGAGAAAGAAAAGGAAAACTGGCACAGTTGACCAAGCACAGAAATGACTTGGAAGAATTAAAACAAGATAAAGACAATGTTAACTTGATAAAAGATGAAACATTGCCGATTTTTGAAAGATACCTAGGAGAGTATGAACGTCTGAATGAAGAGTTGTGTGAATTGCTGGATGAAGATGAAAAGCCAGCAGATCAAGAAGCTTTTGAGAACAGGTACTTTGGATTTAAGCAACTCTTACAAGAAACAAATATGTGGATTGCAGACATCATTAAAGATCCTCAGGAAAAAGATACAGAGGATGACAGAGCATCAAATGCCAGTTTGATTTCAAGACGTTCTTCCAACACAAGTTCTGCAAAGTTGAGGATTAAAGCTGAACGTGAAGCATTGTTAGCAAGAGCTGCAGCAATGAAAAAGAAACAAGAAATAGAACAGGAAGAACTACGCCTGAAACTCAAGAAGGAGCAGCTGGAATTAGAAACTGAGCTTGCAGCTTCAAAAGCAAAATTAAAGGTGTATGAAGAATATGAGGATGCTCATGAGACTTTGGATGATTTGCTGGAGACCCTGTCAGGACTTAAAACAGAGCCTCTGTTTGATGTACAAAGAAAGACAGTCAGTGGACTTGATAATATGCATCCTGGAGTTGGCAGGTCTTCTCATTTTCTACATCCGAAGTCATCTGCTCAGACTGATGCTGCAGACAGAAGATCTTCAGCAAGACTTGAGGGTGCTAGTAGTACGCCACGTATAGATCATCATAACCACCCTGGTTCTTCATCTGACGGCCTGTATGAAGTGCTACAACGTTTCAGTTCCTGAAAACCAATGGTCTTTGTTTTGGGTGTTTAACAGCAGGTCACATGTCCAAAGATTGTAAGAAAAAAGCCACATGTCCAGACTGTTCTTTCAAGCATCCAGCTATCTTACACGTGGTGAAAGAGGAGGCTGCATCAGAACAACACGGTGCAGATGACAGCCCACAAGATACAGGTGAAGTCACAAGTGCTCTGCAGGGTGTAAAAAAGGTGAACACACTGGGGCCGGGAACAATGAGTGCATACTTTCCATTGTGCCTGTCATAATAAAACACAAGGAAGGATCAAAACCAGTCAAGACCTATGCATTTCTCGACCAAGGAAGCACTGCAACTTTCTGCACTGAAGACCTAGCGAAAAAGTTGGAACATCAGAGGCAGAAGGACAGAGTTCATTCTTTGTACCATGGCGGAAGAACAGAAAGTTAGTAGCTGTGTACTTACTGATTTGGTGGTGCGTGGTTTAGAGGAGCAACAATACATTTATTTGCCAAATGTTTATACTCAACCAGACATACCTGCAAAGAAAGTTAACATTCCACAGAAAAGAGATTTGGAAAAGTGGTCTTACCTTAGTAGTGTACATCTCCCAGAGCTAGAAGAAGACATTGGCCTTCTTATCGGTGCAAATGCTTACAAAGCTATGGAACCGTGGGAGATTATTAGTAGCCAGAATGATGGACCATACGCTGTAAAGACAGCACTCGGTTGGGTTGTCAACGGTCCAATTAGTCGAGAGGAAGATATTGAACGGAGTGAAAGGCAAAGTTTCCTCGTTAACCGCATTTCTGTGATGAACATTGAAGACATGTTAAGGAGGCATTACAATGCAGATTTCCCAGAAAGACGGTGTGATGATCGGCTAGATAACTCTCAACATGACAAGCAGTTCATGCACACTGTGACCACATCATCTCAACTCATTGATGGTCACTTTTGCATCAAGCTTCCATTAAAAGACAACAATGTGAAGATGCCCTACAACCGTGGTGTTGCTGAACAAAGACTGAACTCCTTGAAGAGGAAATTTAGTAAAGATGCAGACTTCTACCAGGAGCACAAGGCATTTATGAGCAACATATTGAAAAAGGGCTATGCAACAAAGGTGCCAGAAAACCAGAGGAGCCGTAGTGATGATCGAGTATGGTTTATCCCTCACCATGGGGTGTATCATCCTAAAAAGCTGAAATTGCGAGTCGTTTTTGACTGTGCAGCAACTTATCAAGGAGTGTCACTGAACGACCAGCTGTTGCAAGGGCCTGACCTTACTAACACCCTCATTGGAGTACTGCTGAGATTTAGGCAGGAGCCCATTGCCATGATGGCCGACATAGAATCTATGTTCTACCAGGTGCGGGTTCCAGACACAGATGCGGATCTATTACGTTTCCTCTGGTGGCCAGAAGGCGATTTCAACACTGAACCTGCTGAGTACAGAATGTGTGTGCACTTGTTTGGCGCTACATCATCCCCAAGTTATGCTTCATATGCGCTGCGGAGAACTGCAGAAGATGCAGCAGCCAAGACCACACCCGAGGTCACACAAACAGTCTTCAGAAACTTCTACGTTGACGATTGTTTTAAGTCAGTTGCCACACAAAGCCAAGCTGTTTCTCTTGCAAAAGAATTGATGATGCTGTGTGCTCAAGGTGGTTTCCACTTGACCAAATGGATCAGCAACAGTAGAGTTCTTCTACAACTCATTCCTGACCATGAAAGAGCAGTTGAAGTCAAGGATCTAGACTTGGAGAATGATGAGCTGCCAGCAGAACGAGCATTAGGCGTGCAGTGGTGCACTAATTCAGATGAGTTCAAATTCAAGATACAACTGACAGATAAGCCCTGTACAAGGCGAGGCATCTTATCTATCGTCAGTTCAGTGTATGATCCGATGGGCTTTCTTGCACCACTCCTCTTACCCGTTAAGCTCATTCTAAGAAACCTCTGCAAAGAGAAAAGAAGCTGGGATAAAGAAATTCAAGACAAACCATGCAAAACATGGCTGCAATGGCTAAGGCAGCTTGACAAGCTTTCACAGCTGAAGATCAGCAGATGTTTGAAGCCAGCCATGTTTGGGCCCACTAAGATCGCCCAAATCCATAATTTCTCAGACGCCAGCCAAGATGGGTATGGTGTTGTTTCTTATCTCTTGTTGGCAAATGAACAGGGTGAGAAGCATGTATCTTTTTTGATGGGAAAAGCCAGAGTCGCTCCACTCAAGCAAATCACAATTCCCAGGATGGAGTTGACAGCAGCAATGGTGGCTGTTAAGATTGATCAGATGCTGAAAGAATAACTTGAAGTTCCACTGATGGAGTCAATTTTCTGGACAGACAGCACAACCGTACTAAGGTACTTCGCTTCAAAACCTTTGTGGCAAACCGAGTTTCCTTTATTCGAGAGGCAACAACACCATCACAATGGAAGTACGTTCAGACCTCACAAAATCCAGCAGATCAGACTTCAAGAGGTTTGAAGATGGAGAGTTTCATGGAAAGCAAGAGCTGGTTTCAAGGGCCTAGCTTCCTTCCAAATGAATGTGAGTGGCCAAAGCCACCTGAACAGTGTACTGACCTGATGGAGAATGACATGGAGATGAAGACATCCGCTGCAGTGTTGTGCACAAATCCAGACAAGTCTCCAGATCCATTAAACCAGCTCGTTGAGTATTACTCTAGTTGGCACAAGCTTAAAAAAGCCACTGCCTGGATTTTGTGCTTAAAAGAGGCACTGCAGCACCTAAGTGACAAAAGGAAAGAGTTCAAACATCTCATGCTGCAATCGGAAAAAAATCCTGAAAAACTCAGATCTAAAGTTGAACAGCAGATGGTGCTGTGGAAGAAGAACCTGGAAAAGAAACATCTTACTTGTGAGGATCTTTCCAATGCTGAGACAGAGTTAATCAAACACAGCCAGAGACAAAACTTTGCGGAAGAGATTGAAACTTTGGAGCAAGGTTCAACTCAAGTGAAAAGAAACAGTTCAACATTCAAACTAGATCCCTTCTTGCATGATGGTGTGTTGAGAGAGTTGGAGGATGTTTGAGCAAATCTGCGATGCCTGAGGAGTCCAAGCATCCTGCCATCCTGCATAAACATCACAAAATATCCCGCCTCATTCTCCATCAAGAAACTGGGCATGGAGGTCGAAATCATGTCTTAAGTAAATTAAGACAACGCTATTGGATACCAGGTGCAAATACGGCTGTGAGAAAGGTGATCTCGAAGTGACTAATGACGCATATACAGCCAATTGCTGATTGGACATTAAAACTGAGATGAGCAAGATATCATAAAAATTAGATCAGAAGCCACTGGACCTTGGAGCAATACAGTCTTTTGACCTGCAGTGTATTTTTAGTTAGCTTTTCAGGAAAGTCTAAAGACAAGTTTCTTTTTGTATATAATTTGTTTGTTTTTATAATTAAAGAAGCCAAAAAGACAACTTCGGTTTTAAGACTTTTGCTTGCTAAACGCACGTGTTGAGTGCAAAGAACTTTAAGGTCCAAAGCTAGTGAGTCAGCGCTGCTGCACTCACATCTAAGTCAAAAGACTGCTCGCTAGAGAAGAACTGAGCCAATCGGGCTTATATTTAAAATGTTTGGTTTTTTTTTAATCCAACGTGGTTATACAGTTGGTTAGTTGCTTTGTAGTTGCAGTTTCGGTGGCTAGAAGGTATTAACTCGCTTGCACATTTAGTTTATTTTATTTTTATTAACATTATTTATTAACATCTCCATGGGCGATAGGCAGGACATAAATACTGCGCGTGAGCAGGCAGCCGCTGTCACGTGAGTGAAGTCTGTTCCAGTGTCCTCGTATGCAAGACGCCTCCTCTACCAAGGCAGTGCCTCGGTAAGGAAGATGCCTCGCCTACCAAGGCAGTGCCTCGGGAGGCAAGGTTTTTTGACATTGAGAAACACCCAGTGTTGTGTGGTCTTAGTGTGTAGCACTGAAATCAGTCCCCGCAGAAACACATTCCCACTGCAAACGTTCCGGATGCTGTTTTAGCTATTCACTGGTATTGCAGTATGTGAAAAATGCATATCATAACCAAAATAAACACTTGTTTTTGGTATGAACCCGTATACCTCCCAGCCCTATGTGATGCACTGGCAAAATGCCCAGGGTGTAACCCGCCTCTTGCCCAATAACAACTGGAGAGGGGCACCAGCTCCCCATGACCACAATCAGGTTAGGTATACATAATGCATGGAAGGATGTTACTCAAAAACCAAAGCACAGGTCAGGCTGGGTAATGAATGCCTCTCTTTCAGGTTTATAGGAAAAAACAGGCCATCTATGATTCATTTCAAGATAAGAGTCAGACAGAAGGCTGCCTCAAGGCAAACAATGACCTGCAGTCCAACATTTGGTGTATTTCTCCTTTAAAAGAGAGACAAGAGAAGAGAATAGGAATGCAGCTGCCATCCTTCTCACAAATTCAGTCCAGAAATTTGAAATACATGAAAACTGCAAACTTGTTTTTTATAAAATAATGAAAACAGAAAGAAACCTGTTTTTGGTTCTTTTTAAACTCAGAGTTCTTGAGAGGTGTATTACCTGTTGCTGACATGTTTTGGCGTGTTTACTTCCGCCTTCTTCAGAGCTGTTGTTGCTGTAGATGTTACTTCCTTTTATGAGCGGGCAGCAGGGGACGATGTCGCCCCCTGCTGCCCGCTTCTTCCCTGGTGATGATGGAGTCCCAGCTGTGGTCCAACAAGTAGACTCCATCGTCCCGGTTCATGGTGTTGTGGCCATCATCACCAGGGAAGAAGCGGGCAGCAGGGGGCGACATCGTCCCCTGCTGCCCGCTCATAAAAGGAAGTAACATCTACAGCAACAACAGCTCTGAAGAAGGCGGAAGTAAACACGCCGAAACATGTCAGCAACAGGTAATACACCTCTCAAGAACTCTGAGTTTAAAAAGAACCAAAAACAGGATGATTTTTCAACACTCAGTAAGAACCTACCTCAAGAAAGAAACCTGAAAACCACCTGATAACTATTAAGGAAATGAATAAACAAACAAATTAGTAAATAGCATGGAGGCACTGTTAAACATTTACATTATTACAAGAAACTCTAACCATTAAGCCATTTATATAAGTCATCCACCAGTTTAACATAATGAGTATGTTTAAAATGTACAACAATGCAAAGCTGTTCTAACAATTGACATGGCTGGTGCCCAAAATGCAATGTTGTTTTGTATTTTTACAACATCCTAGCACTGTAAACGTCCACTTAAGTAACAGCAGACATTAGAGAAACACCAAGACAAAGCTTCCCTACACTGGACAAAACAATAGGAAGCAGTTTAAGTAAAGACCAGCTGCTGACACACTTTCTTCTTGAGTGAAAAGGGCAGAGAGTGGAAACTTTGCTTCACTGAGAAAACTAAGTGCCAGAACAAAAAAAAAAAAAAAGTATTGAGGAGCAGAAAAATCAAAGCAAGGATTACCAGTGGCTTATCCCCAAAAAATCTACCTTAAGGCAATAATAACAATTTGCTTAAAAATATAAAGATGTCACATTTTTAAGCAATACTCCTTTTGAAACTCCCATACTCAGTGGCCAACAATTTCCAATCAAAAAAAGTGATCTTTTAGCATTAAAAATGGATTAAGCACCCTGATTCTAACGACTGGTAAACTAAGTTTAAACTGCAATTCATGACAATCCATGTCATTGAAAGAAAAGTGCATAAAGAGCCCAAAAAGATGATCCGGACAGGAGGATGTGTTGTCTACTATGGAACAAGCCCTTAATTCATGTGATAGAACACTTGGGAAACTGAGGGAAAAAAAGAGGGTGATGGAGTTTAAATAGCTGGAAGGAAAAACAGGAAAAGGAAGCGGAGCAGAGATGTTAGAGATGTGAAAAGGGAAAAAAGATAAGATCAGTTCAGAACAAAAGGACAGTCGACTCAATAGGATTGCAGTAGTCTGAGAAGTTGAAAAGAGGAAATAGGATGGGTAAAAAAATGGTTTAATGGGGGTGGAAGGGATGGCTTTTGGGGGCATGTGTTTCCAGGGTGTCAATGGTCCAGTTTTTTAGAGGATGAAAGGGGGAGGAAGATGAAGCAAAAAACAGGGTCTGAGGCTAAACCATGTCTCCTCTCCCTCACTCTGCAACCCCCCCCCCACCCCCACCCCCCATCCTTCCAACCCCACAAACTCCCTTAAACCCTTTTTACCAGATGGGGCTCTATGCACGGAGCCACGTGACATATTTCCGGAAGAATTTCAGATCGCACACCTTTTTCCGGTCCTGCTGAAAGCTAGCCTGTGTTTTCCCTTTGAGTTTGACAATTGTTCCAACTACTTCCGTTATCTTGTTTTTCCATTTTGTTTATCACTAAATTGTATACACGCGTGCATGTGTGTACAGGATAACATCCAAGAGGACTAAGTTTTCCTTTCAAAAGAGAGAAGACAGCACACCTAGCTACCACTGCTGTGTACCAAAATGCACAGCGTCTTCAAGGTTTAATGCTTTTTTAAGTTTTCACACTTTCCAGAGAGATTGTGAGTTACAGAAAAAGTGGTTAGTTAAAATCCGACGAGACTGCTTCAAGATTACAGTCTGCAGTCGTCATTTTTCATCTGCTGAACTGATCGAGCCTGCTACATCACGTGGACGCAGACTTCTGAAGACTGGTCCTGTTTGAGTGGAACAGCTACTCTCTGCCAGCTACTTGTCCTAGTGTTCGAGATCAAACAGAGCAACGAAACACCCTTGCTCTTCCTGATGATGAGGAGCCAGTGATAGAGGTTGACTGCCATGACCACGACTACTGCTACACCCATGGAGCCAGCAGCAGTGGATCTAGCCCTGGATGAGACAGAAGAACCGTCCGAGCTCTCAAAGTTCCGAAGGCAGGTGGAGGAGATGGCAGTCAGTTGAAAGTTTGGTTTGGAGCGGTTTGCTTCTTCTGATGATGACAACATCAGGTTTTATACAAGGTAATTTTTTTTTTTTTTTTACAGAAATTAGCCTTGCAAACCGTAGCATTAGCTCGGGTAGCTTTTTACAGTAAGTGAGGAGTAATAGAAAACCAAAATGTAGCGTTACATGGATATGATTAATGATTACATGATACATGATTCCGGAATAGCGCTACAACTGGTGGCAGCTTGTTGGAGTAGCTGTTACTTTGCTAGCATTTGCCAGCATTTTTTGTTCTTTTTGAGTATTTCTTGCTAGTTTTTTCTTCTGGAAATATTTTCCGAATACTTTTCTCCTGATTTGGGTGCTGTGTTGATCAAGTTTTTTGCTTGATTGGTCACTTTTTTGCCACTTGTTATGATGCGTAACCATGGCAACAAGAGACTTGTTTACAAGGAAGAGCAGCTAACTGAAATTTCTAAGGTTGAAATAATCCTCAAATTTAAACTCTGGAGATCCCTGATGAGCTCAAAAGAAGAACACGTGGATGCAGGGAAGGAGCAAAGCGAAGAGAGAGAAAGAGGAAGTTTAAACCTTCACTTCCGTTAGTTATATTGACAAATGTGAGATCTCTTTGTTAACAAAATGGATGAACTTGAAACTCTGTTGAAGACCCAGCCAGAGTATCAGGAATGCAGCATCATGTGTTTTACTGATACATGGCTAAAGGAACATATCCCAGACTCCAGTGTGTCTCTACCTGGCTTTCAAACAGTACGAGCAGACAGAGATTTAAAGAGGAGCGGCAATAGAAGAGGTGTTTGTCAGCTGATCACATCTGCAGTCACCTGTTGGGGAAGCAGCATCAGAGCAAGTGACATGAAGAGGCTGAACAGATTGATAAGGAGGACTGATTCTGTCCTGGAGAGTGAACTGGAGTCTCTTGAATTGATTGTCCAAAGGAGGATAAAGAACATGGAGAACCCTCATCATCCTCTTCTCAACACAGTAACTCAAAAAACAGAGTGTCTTCAGTCAGAAGATTCTTCATAATCCGCTGCAGCACAGACCGCTACAGGAGATCCTTCCTGTCCACAGCTAGAACCCTCTACAATGGCTCCCTGAAGAAGAACTGAGCTACAACAACACTTAATTTCCCTTTGGGGATTAATAAAGTATTTTTGATTTGATTGATTGATATGGGAGACAGGTTTAGGTAAACATGTAGTGCTTTATTTATATATTTGTTTTCCATTCACTGTTAAAAAAAGGAGTGTTTTCGGTTTGGTAGAAATGGTTTCCTCAAGATTGTTTACATTTTAGCTGCTGGATGAGGGCGCGCTTGCTGAAGATCTCCTATAAAGTGATTTAATGTTTTATAGATAGATTATACAGTGGGGCAAAAAAGTATTTAGTCAGCCACCAATTGTGTAAGTTCTCCCACTTAAAAAGATCAGAGAGGCCTGTAATTTTCATCATAGGTATACCTCAACTATGAGAGACAAAATGAGGAAAAAAAATCCAGAAAATCACATTGTCTGATTTTTAAAGAATTTATTTGCAAATTATGGTGGAAAATAAGTATTTGGTCACCTACAAACAAGTAAGATTTCTGGCTTTCACAGACCTGTAACTTCTTTAAGAGGCTCCTCAGTCCTCCACTCGTTACCTGTATTAATGGCACCTGTGTGAACTCGTTATCAGTATAAAAGACACCTGTCCACAACCTCAAACAGTCACGCTCCAAACTCCACTATGGCCAAGACCAAAGAGCTGTCAAAGGACACCAGAAACAAAATTGTAGACCTTCACCAGGCTGGGAAGACTGAATCTGCAATAGGTAAGCAGCTTGGTGTGAAGAAATCAACTGTGGGAGCAATTATTAGAAAATGGAAGACATACAAGACCACTGATAATCTCCCTCGATCTGGGGCTCCACGCAAGATCTCCCCCCGTGGGGTCAAAATGATCACAAGAACGGTGAGCAAAAATCCCAGAACCACACGGAGGGACCTAGTGAAGGACCTGCAGAGAGCTGGGACCAAAGTAACAAAGGCTACCATCAGTAACACACTACGCCGCCAGGGACTCAAATCCTGCAGTGCCAGACGTGTCCCCCTGCTGAAGCCAGGACACGTCCAGGCCCGTCTGCAGTTTGCTAGAGAGCATTTGGATGATCCAGAAGAGGATTGGGAGAACATCATATGGTCAGATGAAACCAAAATAGAACTTTTTGGTAGAAACTCAACTTGTCATGTTTGGAGGGGAAAGAATGCTGAGTTGGATCCAAAGAACACCATACCTACTGTAAAGCATGGGGGTGGAAACATCATGCTTTGGGGCTGTTTTTCTGCAAGGGGACCAGGACGACTGATCCGTGTAAAGGAAAGAATGAATGGGGCCATGTATCGTAAGATTTTGAGTGAAAACCTCCTTCCATCAGCAAGGGCATTGAAAATGAGACGTGGCTGGGTCTTTCAGCATGACAATGATCCCAAACACACCGCCCGGGCAACGAAGGAGTGGCTTCGTAAGAAGCATTTCAAGGTCCTGGAGTGGCCTAGCCAGTCTCCAGATCTCAACCCCATAGAAAATCTCTGGAGGGAGTTGAAAGTCCGTGTTGCCCAGCGTCAGCCCCAAAACATCACTGCTCTAGAGGAGATCTGCATGGAGGAATGGGCCAAAATACCAGCAACAGTGTGTGAAAACCTTGTGAAGACTTACAGAAAACGTTTGACCTCTGTCATTGCCAACAAAGGCTATATAACAAAGTATTGAGATTAACTTTTGTTATTGACCAAATACTTATTTTTCACTATAATTTGCAAATAAATTCTTTAAAAATCAGACAATGTGATTTTCTGGATTTTTTTTCCTCATTTTGTCTCTCATAGTTGAGGTATACCTATGATGAAAATTACAGGCCTCTCTGATCTTTTTAAGTGGGAGAACTTACACAATTGGTGGCTGACTAAATACTTTTTTGCCCCACTGTATATAAGGACAAAAAGACTAACATAAATGACAAATATTTTAAAAAACATTGATTTACACATTTCACGATTAAATAAAAGTAACCGCAGCCATTTCACTCAGCTTCGTCGATTACTCCAACAACCGGAAGTAGGACTCCGGTCTTCCGGGTAATGTGGAAGCGGTGTGTGCATATAGGCCAGTCCTGACTATTCAGTCAACCAAAAGGCAGCTGGCCTAATAACCCCCAGGGAACATAGTCTCACTCTGTCTTTTGCTTTAGTAACTGACACTGTAAAAACCTACTGACCCATTTGGCTTAGAGTTGTCTCTGTTGCCACAAACACAAAGACAATGAGCTACATCCCTTTACTGGAGCTTTAAAATTAAACACACGAGTTTGTGTATTTTCCTACTGTTTCCAGACCAGATCTTTGCCCTGTCCTCCATTTGCTGTATTCAAAGAAACATTAAATGAGACAAATGGGAAAAGCAAATCAACACACTGCAGGCTGACTACAAACATGAAAACCCCCTATAAAAGAGGCCACAAGAAATATACAAAGTAACTCTCCAACAAGGAAGTCAGGGGGATGAGTGGGAAGGGTGGGTTTTATGGCACTTTATCAAGCCAGAGAATCATATGCACACAAATCCACACACATAAACACATCTGTTGATCTGGATAATAGTCACAAGTTTTATGTTAGTCAGATAAACTCATATAGCAGACATTAAGTATATACTGTAGAAGCTTGTAGAAGTTTGTTTTATTATATGTTCTGTTCAGCGCTTTAGTCCGCTCTCATGCGGTATTTAAATGCGCTATACAAATAAAGTTGATGATGATGATGAAACTCCCAATTAAAGACCCACTCCAATGAAAATTGTGTTTTTTCATGTTGTTAAGATGTTCTTGTGGCATTTTTCTGACAATAGAGGATGTAACTTGAGAAAATTAAGCCCAAAATTGCATTTTTGAGTATCACTGTTACTCATTAGTGATTTGAAAAATTACTGGCACCAACATTCCATAGACTGTTGCAGGAAATACAGGATAATGGCATAATACCACCAAACATGAATACTGCCAACATCTGTCACTTAAACCAGATAAAGACCCTGTACCTCCCAACAGCTATTGCCTAATTTCACTTAAAAATGTGGACCTTAAAATAATCTGTAACGCCTTAGCTCAAAGGTTAGAGAAGGTAACACCTTTCATTATTCACCCGGACCAAACAGGTTTCATAAAAGGGAGGCATTCATCCACAAGTACACGTAGATTATTTAATCTAATTGACTATGCTTAAAATACAAAGTTGAAACTACAATACTATCTCTGGATGCAGAAAAAGCTTTTGATAGAGTCAACTGGAAATTTTTATTTGCAGTCATGCACAAATTTGAATTTGGAAAGTCATTTATAAATTGGTTAAAAACTATATATATAACTCTCCAAAAGCCAGTGTGAGAACAAATGATCAAACATCTGTTAGTTTCAATCTCCAAAGGGGCACCAGAGGAATCATGTCAACGTAACACCGGCACACTGGTGTCCTCTGTCTTATTTATAGCCTGGTAAATATTATGATCTTATCTTATTTTTCCCCCTATTTTCATACTTCATTCAGAAGCCAAAGTGTTCCCAAACAGGAGACTTTAATTAAAAATGAACAGTTTTTTGCAGCTTACGTGGACACTGAGCTCTCCCGATCCTCGCTGATGACTCTGACATGCTCCCATTTGAGCTCTGCTATTAGCAATTTGCTTGCATTGACTGTTAAAAGGGATAGTTCGGTATTTTTCACATGAATCTGTATGGCATCACCGTCTGCAGTCTCGTGCAGACACACTGACTTACCCCCGACAGCGTCCTGTGAGCCGAGTTAACGTCCAGTTTTGGTCAAGGCGAAAGTAGTCCCGGCAGCTGTCCTGGGGTCAGCAAAGTAAAACGTTTTTCTTCCCAAAACAGTGTGTGTTCGAATGAGTGATTTATTAGCATAACAAAACCCTGGTAGTCCAAAAAGTCACACCTTGTAATTGCTTGGGACTACTTTCTCTTAAATGCGATCAGTGCGCACTGCAAGTGTTTGGGAAGTTAACGGCGCCATGTCTGACTACAGCGACGATGAAAGCATTGATTTCAGCACACAACCAAGGGGATATCTATATGAACCCGAATATACGGATGCTGAAATTCATCAGATGGCAGTAGAACGGGCAGAGAGAGAGAGAGGGTGGACAGAGAGGTGGAAGGTGAAGCCGCAGCTGGAGCTGCAAGACCTCGGGTGACGGTCAAATGGTGGTGCACGTGTTTCAAGTGCGAGGTAATGCAGACTGAGGTGGAATGCTACTGTTGCAACGAATGGGACCTCGTTATGCCACAGATGCAAGACCTCTCAATTGACGAGGAGGCCGGCGCGTCAGCATCTGTTTGCATCACCAACAATAATGATCTACCTGCGCTCCTGAATGCGGGTGTCTTGGAGACTTTTTTCCACGTCCCGAAAATAAACTGGAAGAAGCTTCCCAGACCAGCTGGGCCCGATGGCCAGTTATCTACAGAGTGAGTGTCTATCTACAGGCTGTTAGATTTATTTTATAACCTTATTACCCTACTGTACAAGTGCTCAATTATACAATTACTTGTTATGTCGTAATATTGTATTAGTCTGAGCCCTGTAGTAGGCTACTGTAACCTACAATCAACACACAAAGCATTGAATGAATCTAAATAACAATAATAATCTTATACATAACATTGTATTGATGATGCGTATCTTTATTATTATTATTATTATTATGATGAATCACCACACACTGGTAGGACTTTTTACTGTTACTTTTTTATAAACAGCAAAAAGGTGTGTGGTGATTCATCTCTTCTCTGTCAGACATAATTGAAATATCAAATATGCACCAACTTATTTTGTGTGTCTATTTCAGACAGTACAGGCTGGTCGCCTATCGCATCGTAATGGAATGGGCCCTGAAAGGAGAGAAGCTTGGTCCAGGCAACAGGAGAGTTCTTCCCTCCTGTGTGGTGGAGCTAATAAGAAAAACATATCCATCACCAAATGGACAATATACAGGGTTCAAAGAGTCAAATGATGCACTGCAATTGTTTTAGATGTTCAAAATACAAAACCTTTACTGTACATTTCTAATTTTTTACATTTGCAAATTTTTTAAGTAGAAAAAATTTGAAAGTGTCTTACAAAACAAACAATATAATTAGTCAATAAACAGACTTGCATGACACAATATTTTCATTCTCAGTCATCTTTATCAGCAGCAGGTTTCATGGGAAAACGTGATGTGTGTTCTGAAACCAAGTCAGCCTTGTTTGGCTTTGGTGTGGGGGCAATGTTGGCTGGTATGGTGACTGGAGGATGGATGTGGAAAGCTGGGTCTCCGAGCTTCACATTGTGTCAAGCCGTCGTTGGATGACCTGCTCCACCAACTCTTTCCGGAACTGCTGTGTTGTTGGCTCGTACAGCTTTCTTGCAACCCACTGATTTGACTGCCTTGAGTGAATGACATTGTACCTCTCTTGTCCTGGGAATGTGAAGAGTGAGAGGACACAAAAACGATTATGATGGTATATGACCATTACATATGAAACTGAATATGGTGATTTGTGTGGCCTGTGACAGAACAATGAAGAGATTAAAAAAAACTGTAACTCTAAAATAGAGGTGTCATAAGTAAAAGTACTTTTGTGGTGTAATTACAACAGTAGCACATGATATTACATAGCTGTTACATCATTTACTCCATTGTACCTAATAAGATAGACTGTGTTATTACTGGAAAACCTAACAAGGACCCACCACAAACTCAATCCAACCAGGGCAGAGTCAGCTGATCATAAGACAAGCACACAGGTCTACTGGTTACTAAGATAAGTAACCTGTGTTGGAAGGGGACTGTGTTTCTTTTTTTGTTAATCTTTACTTTTGCCATCTCTTCTCTAAAATACAAAGGCAAACAAAGATGAAAGTCATCTATCTGAAAATGTAATATTTCTGAGGAAAAACAATTATATATTACATTTATATTTACTGTTTTCATAATATTGCTTCTGTCACTTTTAGGAGCTGTGTGTGTGTGTGTGTGTGTGTGTGTGTGTGTGTGTGTGTGTGTGTGTGTGTGTGTGTGTGTGTGTGTGTGTGCGCATGTGTTTGCACACTTACCAGACTGAGTACGGTCATGCTGACATCCAACATTGTGGTTGTGGTCAATGATGCTGAGTTGGAGCCTTGCCTACATGGTAACATATGTGAAGTGGCGCCTCTTCTCTGCGTATTTCAGCATTGAGCTGTGTAACACTTCAAGGTCCCCTGAAAGAAACCAAAAAAAAAAAAAAACACATTTTTAACTTTATTCATGTACAAAACAAATTCAAATTATCACTATTACTATGATCATTACTATGATCCCTTTTGCAGGGAAGAGTATTGTGTTAGATTAGCAAAACGTCTGCTTTGTCACAGTAAAGGTGGAGCACTAAATTATTCATGATTCCCTTAGAGTTGTTTAGGGAAAAATATTTTACAGAAAAAAAAGTGATCAACCTTCTGCCCATAAGTCTATCCAAACTGACCTGCATGTTTGAACAAAGTCATTTGACTGAGGTCTCTCAAGAGGTTTTTGTCAAGTACAACAGTCTTCAAAGCGTTCCAGGCAGCACACCCCTTCGTCAGCCATTTCTTTCTTTGTTGGTACTCCTGCCTTTGAAAACAACATCAATTTCTGCATTGTGGATTACAAGAATCTCATTCATGTTTTAGACACATTATAACAGTAACATTATATCAGCATTTACTTAGTTACCAAAAATAATGACAGATAAGTGACAGATAAGTTTATTTACAATTATTCCACCAAGAAACATTCTCTGTTATAGAGTAGACAATACAGGCTCAAGTCGGAATATTTCTCAGAAAGCGTAAGCTTCAACTTTCCATGTCCTTTTTTGACTGTTTTCAAAATGACACGGTCAGTGACCATCCTTGTAATTTAGAAACTTGCATACAGCTTACATATAGAGCTCGCCAGACCACGTGATAAACACGCAATGCATCATGTGAAGTGAAGGCATTCTGCACCAAACAAACGGTAAATGCTTTAGTAAAATTTTGTTTACCTGGAGTGCAGGGACAGCAGAGCTCTTCAAAACCCGTCTCTTCCTCTGTATTGGGTTTGAAGGAAAGTAGTCGTCCTCGCTGAAGTGCACACTGCAAACGCAAAGCTTTTTCATTTTGGGTAGTTTCGTGTCTTCATGAAAGCCCAGCGCAAGTAGCCAAAGTTTCCTCAAACAACGTCCGCCACAAGGAATCGATGAAATGTGTGAGGAGACTTACTCACATCGTTGTTGGTACAGCCTGGATAGTCGCAAGTGCGCACCATTTTTTCAAAGAAAAATATATTTCTTTAGAAGCTGATGAACTTCTCGCTCTAGCTCTCGATCCAGCACGTAAGCATCGCAGGTCTGTACTCTGTAAACAATGTCGAACAACTGATGAAAGTTGTTAGTGCTAGTGCGCACAGCGCGCACTGATCGCATTTGAGAGAGAGTAGTCCCAAGCAATTACAAGGTGTGACGTTTTGGACTACCAGGGTTTTGTTATGCTAATAAATCACTCATTTGAACACACAGTTTTGGGAAGAAAAACGTTTTACTTTGCTGACCCCAGGACAGCTGCCGGGACTACTTTCGCCTTGACCAAAACTGGACGTTAACTCGGCTCACAGGACGCTGTCGGGGGTAAGTCAGTGTGTCTGCACGAGACTGCAGATGGTGATACCATACAGATTCATGTGAAAAATACCGAACTATCCCTTTAAATAAAAGGTTTCACACACAAAAAAAAAGTTTCTTGAATTGACGATGAAATTTGTTGCCAACGCATTCATCATCAAATTTTACAGATTTTATCGATTAGTTGTTGCAGCCCTATTAATGACCACTGAGACCATTTTAACGCTACGGGGACGCCGTCATCGTCGACGATGCCAGGGACCTTGTTGTGTTTAATCGAACATAGCTTCCGAACCATAAAAGATAGAAACTTACTTTTTTCCCTCTAAATCGGCAGAATCCAAGCTTTCAGATGGTAGTTCCGGCATCGCTCTAGCCCATTCACAAGGGATACAGTGTCGTGTCAAAGTCGGTGTTCCAATCAGAGCCTTTGTCTTTTGCGCATGATGTGCGGTTGTCAATTTTTTTTTCTTATTCATTGATATTTAGTGTGGGTTTTTCTTGAATAAAGTGTGATATTCTAATTTTTGCCTAATTTTTTTTTTTTCTTTTTATTCTAATACTCTTTATTTCAAGCAAAGGAGCCTCATTTACACAGCAGTTTATGATATTTCAATTCAAAATTAAAAAAACAAGGTATAGGACATTATGGGGCATTGAAAGGTGGTGTTTTAGTAGCATTTAAAAAAAAAAAAAA
>SSNP01000090.1:1093012-1148725 GCA_006937955.1 Pachypanchax playfairii
TCCCCTTTTTAGGGTTAGGGGTTAGGTTTATAGGTATGGTGTGAATAGAGTTTTAGTTAGTCTTAGGGTTAGTTATAGATCAGTAATGGTTAAGGTTAGGAAAAGGGTTTGGGTTAGGTATAAATCTAGTTACTAAAATCAATGGAAGTCAATGGACGGTCCCCATAAGGATAACAAAACACACTTGTGTGTGTGTGTGTGTGTGTGTGTGTGTGTGTGTGTGTGTGTGTGTGCGTGTGTGTGTGTGTGTGTGTGTGTGGGCTTGTTTTTCTGACCTCCTGAGGACCAGTTTCCTGACTTTTACTATCTTTCTGGGGTCCGAGGGTTCTTGTGGGGACCAAAGCCTGGTCCCCATGAGGGGGACTCCCCTTTTTAGGGTTAGGGGTTAGGTTTATAGGTATGGTGTGAATAGAGTTTTAGTTAGTCTTAGGGTTAGTTATAGATCAGTAATGGTTAAGGTTAGTAAAAAGGTTTGGGTTAGGTATAAATCTAGTTACTAAAATCAATGGAAGTCAATGGACGGTCCCCTTAAGGATACCAAAACACACTTTCCTGACTTTTACTATCTTTCTGGGGTCCGAGGGTTCTTGTGGGGACCGAAGCCTGTCCTTTCAAAATATAAATTAATCTTCTCGGTTTTCAATGGTTAAAAAGATTTGACACCTAGTTTTTTGATGAAGCTCAACATGCTCACTTGAGCTTAAAAGTTTTTTCATAAATAGACATCCCTTTTCAGTAAATAACAAAAAGAGAGGTAGCAAAATGCAAAATATGTTCCTCTGTGCAGAGTTCGACTTCTGAACATCAACTTCTGAATGATAAGTCTCTTGTTCCTCTCTTTATGCATCACTGTCTTTAATCTACTTCAAACTCAATTTCTGGAACAAATTTTGTTGGAAATCTTATAATCTAAGGTGAAAGAAGTAATCTCATGTGGTGACCACAACTGAGTCCAAAGTCAGGGTCTGCATACTTCAGGATGTATTTTAATTATGCTACACTCTCAGAAATAGAGGTATCGAGACAAGAACATTTTTGTACCTATAGGTAAATTGTTTTAAAATGTTCCCTTAAAAGTACAATATCGGTCTTTAAAAGGCCAGAAATGCCCCTCTGAGGGTTCAAATTGATATGAAGTACAAATTTGTACCATTTCAACTGTACCTGCAACCCTAGCCAAGGCTGGTTAATCTCCATTTTATTAAGTTTCTTCCATCATTTTCAATATTATGTTTCAGAGTGTTGGTTTAAAGGGGTTATGACATCAAAATGCACTTTTTTGAGGTTTTTGGGGTATATCATGATGTGTTGTGCACTGATGAGGCCGTGTGAACGTCCAAAGCGAGTATCAAAGTTCCCGTTTGTGGGCGGTCCGCTTTGTTTCTTATTTAAAAAACGGTTGAATCGGAAAGCACCATTTTTTCCTACGTGGCATTTCATCCTACGTATTTCGTCCAATAAAAGTGCACAGTGAAGTAAACAGTCCAACCCGAACATACACGGTTGTAAACGTCCACTCGCCATGTTACTGGACTGTTGATGGAGCCGAGAAGAAAGGCTTGCTGCGGGCAATGGTTGTAGCCAATCAGAGCGAAGTCAGCCAGGGAGACCCACACATCATTAATGAAAGGAACCGTCTTGCTGAGAAGAGGATTCTGACCTGCCCGTACACCCCCGCCCTGTTAGTTTTTTAATCAAATTCTTTTGTGAGTTGGCATATCTACTACATGAAATAGCTTTACGCCAGTTTAAACAGTGATGTCATTACACCTTTAAGACTTCAAAATGTGGCTGTTTTAGTGGAACAACTTCATAAGGTACAAAAATGGACCTGGACTTACAGTGTACACCCCCAGCGACAAGAATTTGTACCCTTCTTGTTGCAAACCCAAACCACCTGAAAATCGGTGTAAATTTGAGCAAGTTCTAGTTATTTAAAAAGTTCATGCAGCATAAACACTGTGATGAGTGGGAGCGGCTCGTCTTAGGATGGTTGCTGCTTGTGTACGTTTGACTCCACTGATCAGCAACAGCGACGAGTCATCTAGTATTTTTTCTGGTGAGGTGTTCTGGGTACACTGCACCAGGACGAGGCTCGTGAGAAGATCCAGAATGCGCTGGACGGACTAGAAGTCCCTCGGCTGTCCCGACTAACTAAAACTCTATTCACACATTACCTATAAACCAAAGTGGAGGAGGAGCTGGCTGTTGTAGCTGGGGAGAGCTGCTGCCACCCCGACCCGGATAAGAGGAGAATGGATCGGCTCGAATTGATACGGCTCAGGGTCGCTGGGCTCCATAAGGCCTCCCTCCACCTCCGGTGACGGCGGAGGAGAGAAAACATGCACCTCAACAGATCAATCAGTCTCTAAATTGCCAACGTAACTTCGGTCACTGTCCGTGTTTCAGTGTCAAATTAAGCTAACTATCGTCCTTCTCTCACCCCCCCGCGCACCCCCCCCCACCTCGTCCTCCTGCTCATCTTCTACACAGCTGTGTTCATCAGGGCACCTCCCACTTCTGTAGGATTTTTCACATCTTGTTTAGGCCTGGACTAGGCTTTCGCATGGGGTGCAGTTACACTTTAATTACGAAATTTTTAAAATGAATAAATCCAAATCCAGTTGACAGATACGGTCAAAACGCACATCATTATTTATCATTTAAATTGCGGTACAGCATATATGTGATTCAGGGTGTAAGACAAAGTGGACCAGAAAATAACTTTTATCGCTCCATTGACTTCCATTCATTATTTTTTCGTCCAGGGGACCCATTGACTGGAAGTAGAAGGGCGTGACTTAGGCTCCCCATGTAGAATCCGGTATTCGACCCAGACTGACAGAGGAAAACAACAGCGGTTCATACAGGATGTCTCAATATTGTTGATCATATTTCTGCTTTGATAAACAGAATATTGAGACCGGGGCTCATGGGATTTCACAAGTAAGACTGAACATCCTTATTTTTTTCTGACAAAATATATATTTTGTACCGTACCTGCTAACGTTAGCTACATAGGAACACAGGTGTTCATTCATCTGTCACTTTAGAAATTATATATTTAATAACATTGATTACAGCTGATAGAAGAATGCTAAGGTAGAAATAAATAATATTACTGGTTTAAACTCCTCGTTGCTGAAATCCCTCATGATTTCTGCAGCTTTAGTTCATTATCAACAGTTAATGCGAATAAAATGCGAGAATATGATTAATAATCTTTTTTTTTTTTTGTGTAGACTCTAAAATCTGGTTTTTGATTTAAATATTTTCCAAACCAATATCAGAAAGAAGTGGGAAGATTCCTTAAGAAGATATGGTTTCACAGCTCCAGAGTCTTCGTTCTCTGCAGTGAACATTTCAAACCAGAGGATTTTAATCCAACTGGTCATCAGACTGACAGATGCAGTTATTCCATCCATCTTCATCTTCCTGTTTTCATGTCATGTATTAAAACTCTATTTATTCTCTTTACTTACTATCTGTTTCTTATTACTATCTTGTGAAGACTTACAGAAAACGTTTGACCTCTGTCATTGCCAACAAAGGCTATATAACAAAGTATTGAGATTAACTTTTGTTATTGACCAAATACTTATTTTCCACCATAATTTGCAAATAAATTCTTTAAAAATCAGACAATGTGATTTTCTGGATTTTTTTTCCTCATTTTGTCTCTCATAGTTGAGGTATACCTATGATGAAAATTACAGGCCTCTCTGATCTTTTTAAGTGGGAGAACTTACACAATTGGTGGCTGACTAAATACTTTTTTGCCCCACTGTATATATGTTTAGCGTTTATGTCTTTTTCAAACTGCTTTTATTCACTGATACTTGGAATGGCTCCAGTTTAATTTTACTGCTGTTTTATATTTGTTGTGTTTTCTCTAAATGCTACTTAAGACCACCACTAATCTTAAATTACACTGAATCCCTTGTTTACAGCAAAAAAACATGACAGAATCTCTTCAGTCTGCTGTGATTACACTGTAATGTAGTGAAGTCTGTACCGGAGCCAAGCTGGCCGCCGACAGCTCACCAGCGTCAATAGGCTGAAGCGCTGGACGAGGCGTCAAGTGATTTATATAATGTCTATGGGAAAGCGTCCAAATTCACAAGACACCAACTTCCGGTTTCTGCGTTCTTAAAGGAACCGTCCTCATTAGATTGGTAAGGAGGGACTCTCAGCAGTATGCAGACTCTGAATTTGGACACAGGCCACATCAGCACACATTGTAATGTTGCAGCACACCCTGCTGTTCAATATAGTAGTTTCGTGTCAATCTGCCCACAGTGATTGTATTTGCTGTTGCAAACCTAAAAAAGCTTCACTTCTCTAATGTAATAAAATGAAATAGAGTAAATTATTAGTGAACTGGAATTTTCTGAGAAAATTACTTTTTTGCCCTTTTTGTAGGTTTGTGCAAGGGCCTTGTTTGATATGATATAATGGGGGGGTCAATGCGAGGACCGAAGCACTAGCGGCCGGCCAACGACTTACAGATGGCAGGAGGCGATTTTTGAAGCATTTCTGACTGCATATTTCATGATATATTTGTCTACCATAGCCCTGCAAAAAGTAGAAAAAGGGCATTTCTTGGGAAAAATGCAGTTGCAGGTTCTGTTAAATTTATAAATCAGCGTCATTGTCACAGAATCCATTCTTTGTGAAATCACAAAGTGAAAAGGTTGAACACAGACAAGACAGACAAAAATAGGACTTTGATTCTGTCCTGATCTTGGATGCATACTTCATATATGCAATTAGAAATGGTTTATTAACATTTACATAAACATGCAAATCTCAAAGAGTAAGGAACAAAGTGAAAACAAGACAGTAACTTACAAAAGAGAAAATTCAGCATTGTCACTGGCAGAGGATTTTTATAAGAAACTAGTTAATTTCCACTTTTTACTTTGTTTTGTTCCGCAAAACATGGGGGGACAAAGCACATTTTGTCCCCCCCTCTCAAAAACATGGGGGATTTTGTCATAATTTTCAGAGTAGTTTACTGATTGATTGTTGTTAGCCACAATGCTAAAGCTATTGCCGTGTTGCTAACATGGTGTCTGAGTAAATGTCTAAATAGAAATATAACGTGCACAAATCACTGCAGTAAAATGAAGTCTTTGCTCTGATTTTACTGATATTAGTTATTCTCTTTGTTGTAGTTTTCAACCAGTTGCTCTAAATCCCTGTGTGCAGTTCTTTGGTGAGACGCTAAAGACAACGGGCGGGGCGAGTGTGTCTATCTTAGCTCCTGTCCCAATACCCGCACTGCACCCTACGGTCTTCCACGAAGTGCGCCTAGCAGAAGGACATATAAGGGTTCGAAGTGCGTAGTGAACAAGTGTGCACAAATAGCAACGACAGGGACAGTAAGCACTACGTGCCACAGCGTTCTTTCTCCATCACAACCAAGATGGCAGTACCGGTCGTTGCTTGCGCTATTTTCATACCAGAAATGATTTTATAACTCCAACATACATTTATTTTGAGGAGAATGAAGCGCAGGAACCAAAGGAGGTGTATAAGACAGAATAAGTGATTAAACTGTTAGTATATCAAGTCCGAAAACACACGTCCGTACCGTTATAATTAATTATATTTTTTAACAGATATGTGACACTAACCCTAACCCTAACAGAGAATCAATCCATTGTAATTACACATCTAGATACTAAAATAAAATATTGATTATTTGCAGTCTGCACTTGAGAAAACGTTTTTTTGGTCTGGATGGTTCAGCCTAGAGCTGTATAAGGAAACCCTACACTAGTACAGCTCTGTGACCATAGATATCAACACTAGATGGATCACCCACACTGGTCGCCAACAGACTGCGACGTAGCTGAATGGCGGCCATCTTACTCCGGGGTGCTGCACCTGTACTATTTAAATGCCTCTATCTTGTTTAAGTTTTAACCAATTTTCAAACAGTTTGATTTGTTATAAACCTCAGAGACATAGCTGTGAAATATATATGTTTTGGTTGTTGTTTCACTTCACTTTATCACAGCATTTCCTTATCCTGTCAATTTCCCATAGACCTTAGTCATAGTCATCAAAATTACTGATAAACTCTTTGTCATTGTTTTACGAAAACTTTAGAAATAAACAAAACTAGAAAAAGATAGATACTTCATTGATCTTGTGAAAGGAGACATTCCGGTTTTCAGTTCACATTCATAAGATAATATCTTTGGAGAGTAGTAGCAGACAAAAAGAGAAAAAAATGACCCAACAATTTATTATTATAGGTCACACACATACTTCACTTGGCGCATAATAGACACACACACACCAATTACACTGCTGTGATTTTCCTATGGACAAAAAATTTGAATATAAAGACAATTAACTGATTTATTTTTATTTGGTTTCCCTCACACTGTCATTATCTTGCTAGAACAAAGCTGGAACTTTGAACAAATAGCCAGATCGTGTGCTAATAAGTACAAAAATATCCACAAAGACAGCCGTTTAGACAAAAATTAGGTTGTTGTAAAATCGTTGTTGGTTTTGTAGAACTCTGTTAGAATAGATTGTTATCTCAACCCTGATAACTCAGAAATAGTCTAAACGGGACATATTCACACTTAGGTCGTGTTTTGAAAGCAAACCTGGTAATTTCAACATGTGTAAGTATTTCATCTTAGGCCTGTGATTAATAGGGTTTGTAATAAAGCAAACCGCTTGTAAATCCATGCATAATTCATGGAGTTATGAGTATTTTTCTGAAAGCTGATCACACACCATCCAACCGGGCTGACAGTCAGCACCCCAGAGTAAGATGGCCGCAGTTTCGCTACGCCTCCGAGTCCCGCGTCAGATATCTAGTGTTGATATCTATGTCTGGGACACCCTACACCACTGATTAGCCTGTGGGCCGAAACCGGCCCTCTGAGCCGTTCAATCTGGCCCGCGACTGGATTCCAACATTAGCTACGTTTACATGGGCACATTTAATCGGAATAAACGCCCAATCGGATAAAAAAGACGTCATGTAAACATGTCAATCAGAATGTTTTGATCCGATGCAGCCTGATCCGAAAGAAATTTACTTCCGATCGAGAGGGGTGGTTTTGTCCGATCTTCATTCGGATAGACGTGCATGTATACACCCATTCGGAAAGAAAGGGTGAAAAGAGCCCACTGCGCATGCGTACAACTTCAGCGTGACGTCTTTCCGCTTTCGCAGACCCAAGTAGAAAACATAGCAGGAAGTAAACAGAAGTGGTCTGCTGGTGCAGTCATCCTGTCATCCTGCTCTCCTCTCCTGTGGCGGAGGAGCAGTAGCAATATGTATTCAGCCGCTAGCTTGGTTAATGCGACCAGTAAAAACCCAAACATAATGGTAATCACCCGCAGAGGGTCCATATTGGGGATAACGTGAGTCAGATCAAGCACACGATGGGGCGGGAAAGACGTGCAGAAAGTACGGAGTTTGTTTACTTTTTTTTCTTCCCCCGGAAAGACAACTCGCTGTGCGCATGCTCAACTCACAAAGAAAATAGTGGTTCACACTATTAAAGCAACTCCTAGTGGTTGACTGTGGTATGGGTGATGGGAGCCTGAATCAAATGCCTTCAGTTTTGTAATGAAATGGAAAAAGTATAAACATTAAACAACGTTAAGCCAAAATTAGATATTTATTTGATTTTCTTCTTGGGGTTCGGCCCCCAAAGAGACTGCCTGGTAAAACTCTGGCCCTCTGACAAATATAGTTGATGACCCCTGCCCTACGCACTTGCACCCCTCATCGGGAAAGCGCATTTGAAGTGCGCAAGGGCGCAAGTACGGGTATTGGGACAGGGCCTAAGAGATGGTTTTATACGCCAGGAGGCGTGTCTTAGAGACGATGCTGTTGACGTAGAAATGTACCGCTGACGTGAAAATTTACCTCTTTCAGCCAATCACAAAATTCAAATGCAATAACCACCTTTCAACCCTAAGAGGTCAGCACCAAGACATTTTTAGACCAAAAAGTGTAGAATTTAACTTAAAGACCCACTAATACAGTTTATTAGCAGAAAAAAAGCTGTTTTGAGGATGAGTTGCTCTTTAAAACAGTTTGCCTTGATAAGATTTTTCCTGATTGCATTTATGCCCAACATTTAATAAACTGCAGGATGCTAGATGAAACTTTATTACATGAGCATATAAGTGACAAAGATAAGCATTTGTCTTTTTATTGGTATGACTCTATAAGCTGTTAACCAGAGATTATATGAAATGCCTGTTGACAAATCCACATGCAGTTTCTCTGCACATCTTCTGCACTATTTAGATCTGTTTAATAGTTCATCATTTCAGTTATACTCTCATAGAATGAAAACACTGAACACAATAAGAATATGTCAGTTTGTTTTAATTTTTGTTATTAATTTGTTTGCATATATTTTGCAATACTATTTTTTTAACCAACTATGTGCTGACAACTGATGCATTGGCAGTGAGTCTGATTCTTCCATCTTCACTTCAGGTTAATCGGGCATCACCAGGCCAACCTGTAAAACAAACAACTTTTATTATGAATTATCAAAGACTAAAAGTTGTATTTAGTTTCCAAATAAAAAAGGGAAGGTATGACAAACATCAGTTTAAAAAAATGTGACTTCTATTTAATGGCTGTCAATTAAGTTTTGTTTCATGTTGTAACATTCATCCATCAGTGAATTCCAGGCCTCTAATATTTTCTAAAAGGTGGTTATACAAATTGAATCTTCCACATTTTTATCAGTAATATAAATTTAAAAGTTTGGCTGTGTTTTCAAATAGGGTTGTGTAATAACCATCAATAATTTTGATATTTTTTGCGACAGCACTGACGCAGAAAATACATTGAAGTAAAACACGCTGCATTAATGATAACATAGTTTTTATTGAGGTTCAGCAAGACGAAGCAAAACCACATTCAGCACACAAAGGTATGGCTGTGGAATAAAAAGTACATGCAGTGAACCAGAAAGGTTGCATTTCTGATCTCTAACTAACAGAAAACATATGGAAATAATAATATAAAGAAACAAAGAAAAACAACTCAGGTCCTGATTTGTCCCCAGAACTGGGTCATCCCTGACTTCCCTAAAGTGCTTCACAGATTAGTTTAATAGGAATGTGTTGTAGGCCTGACGTGCATAGGGCATGAAAGCATATGTGTCTCATAATTCAAATGAAAATGCATAAACAGAAATTCTTTTCATTTTCCCACCGCCACTGAATTTACTGACTCATAAATTAAAATGTTAATCAAACTGCTTTAGAATTTTTTTTTTATGTTGAAAATTCTGTTAATAAAATTGATAAAGACATTTTAATTTAAAATTGAATTTTCATTAAATCCTCTTGCACAGTTATCAAAATTTAATTTGAAATGTAAAATTTGAAAATTAAAATACATTAATAAAAATACTTGAAAAATTATTGACTCATAAATCAAATTAATAATCAATTATTCAAACTGCTTTTTAATTTTCAGTATTGATCATGGGGCGGCTGTGGTTCGAGCGGTCGTCCTCCAATTTGAAGGTTGGTGGATCGTTCCCGGCTTCCACATGTCAAAGTGTCCTTGGGCAAGACACTGAACCCCATGTTGCCCCCCGATCTGCGTATTGGGTTGTGTGAGTGTTAGCCCCTACCCTCTCCCCCCGGTTTACATATTGGGTTGTGTGAATGGGTGAATGCAAAACCTTGTAGTGTGAAAGGGCTTTGAGTGGTCTGAATGACTAGAAAAGCGCTATACAAATACAGGACATTTACCATTTTACATCATTCGGTTACGTGAATAAAAACATAAAGGGATTTTGCATTTTGTTAGAAACAACAAAACAAACAAAACAAAACTCAAAAGAGGTGGCAATTTCTATTGGTGCAGGATAGTGACGTCAGCACTCGACGCTGATGAGCATTGAAGTGTGTCTTGGGCCCTGTCCCGAACTTGCACTCTTGCAAGCTTCAAATGTTGAAGTGGTAGAGGTTGCGAGATGAAGGAGGTCCGAGAGGTACAGGGGGGCTAGGTTATGGATGGCTTTGAATATATGCAGGAGAATTTTGAATTGGATTCTGGAAGTGACCGGGAGCCAGTGGAGCTGCTGAATGAAAGGGGGGATGTGGTGAAAGGAGTTCTGGTGATGATGCGGGCAGCTGAGTTCTGAAGAAGGCATTTCCGCTTCACGCGTATCAAATTTGCATATCTTCAAGCATGACCATTTCAAGCCTGACACTCTGCGAGGTGCGAATATTCAAGTGACCATCTACGCACGTATGCTTGGTCGCTTCAAACGCGTTCAGTGTGAAAGCACCGTTGCACGTTGTTTTTTTTCTTCACAACCACCTGACTCTACATTGGCGACTGTGGCCTGTTCAACTCCACTGTAGTTTCCACCTGATCTGAGTCATCATTCAGCAGCAGTTTCACGGTTGCCCCTGCAGTATCCAAGCCTTTCATGTTAACCTCCATGATTGCGTGGGTCTCCTCTGATGTCCCTCTGTCTTTTCACTATATCCTTTTAAGGTTGTTCTTCTTTGATTAGTAGCCAGAATAACAATCACATCCTGGATCATAATCTTCATTTTAACATAGAGAAAATTGAACAATTCATCCTTTACAACCATTTTTCCATCAACAGTTGGTATATCTCAGGTTTCAAATAGGGATGTCCCGATCAAGATTTTTTTACCTCGAGTCCGAATCTGAGTCATTTGATTTTAAGTATCGACCAATACCGAGTCCCGATCCAATCTATAATACATTAAAAAATGAATAAAAAGGTGCAAATCTCAGCCCAATAGGTTGGTTCTTTAGATAGAAAATGTTTTATTATAAATTGGTTGATTTTTCTGTGAAGTGCCTTGAAATTACTTTGTCATGAACTGGCGCTTTATAAATAAATAAACTTGAAACTTGAAACTTGCAAATAAACAGATCCAGGCCGTTCCTTATGTTGTATTTAATTTACCCTATTTAAGATTTAGCTGCAGGGACAGGACAGCCAGCAGTCCTGGGACGACAGTGGCCACTTCAGCACGTCCTGAGGTTACCCCTGTGCTATATCATGGTGAGGAGTCAGGAAGTTGTTACTTGTGTGTAAAAACGAACATGAAGAGAGCGCATTTCTGTACTGTGAGCACGCAAACAGTCCGAACGTATACAAACCGGTGGACGGACAATACTTTATTAAATAAAATGTTATGTAATTAAATAAGCTGATCAGAACGGCAGGCACTGCAGAAAGAGTGATCATGATCATGGCTGTCTTCTGCATGCAGTAAGTGATCAGTTCCACTCCATGAACCAGTTTAAGATATTAACTGTTCAGGCCAGAGTCGACACAGTTGCTAGGTGACAGCACATTCGAGAGGGTGGGGGCGGGAGTTCATCTGAAGGCTAGAACTGTCCCAATTCACAGCCGTTAACATCCGGTCTGCCTGGTCGAAGAAGAACGCGGCCCACGTCGACCGGGTAGACTGGGTCCTTCGAAGTATGCCGACCCATTTTCATATCTGATTGGCTAAAAGTGTTCTCACAGTTTTCTCAGTTATGGGAAGGATAATGTGGGGAGTGGTGCTGCACTGCCAAGAAGACCAGCACCACACTCCTTAGCAAAGTGTGTCTCTGATGGTGTTTCCCTTGGTGGCCAACACAGGAAAAACAAGAAAATGCAACACAATTGTTCCACTTGTCTGTTTCTTTATTATTAGGTTTTCGTCTGTTTTCTACTGACTGGTAGCTACAGCTGGAACATATATTATCTCTCATTCTCACACGCACACACACACAAACTGTTTGATATCCGTATAAGCTGTCAGATGTTCTAAATACTGCTCATCAGTAATACTTGAATCATACTGTGGTGTCTTTTCATGATCAGTTCTCCCTGAAGAAGAACAGAACTACATTTCATTTCCCTTTGGGAATTACAAAACAAAACAAAAGCTATTTTTATGTGTTTTTTTTTTAACTTACTTACCGAAAATGAACCGAACCGTGACCTTAAAACCGAGATATGTACCGAACCAGGACTTTTTGTGTACCATTACACCCCTAATATTAGATTTTTTTATATAGTTAAGACATGTAGCCAACAAATCTTTTGCAGCAAGTCTATATTTTCTAAATTTTAAATGTGTAAAATTGAGTATTTTCATAAAAATATTCCATTTGGAAGCATTATTTTGTCAGTTGCAGTGTTCATGTTCCATATTAATCAAATCAAATCAAAAATACTTTATTAATCCCCGAAGGGAAATTAAGTGTTGTTGTAGCTCAGTTCTTTTTCAGGAAGCCATTATAGAAGGTTATAGGTGTGAACAGGAAGGATCTCCTGAAACAGTCTGTGCCACAGCGGATTATGAAGAATCTTCTGGCTGAAGACACTCTGTTGTTGAGTTACTGTGTTCTGAAGAGGATGATGAGGGTTTTCCATCATGTTCTTCATCCTCCTTTGGACAATCAACTCAAGAGACTCCAGTTCAGTCTCCAGGACAGAATCAGTCAACTTTGTCCATCTGTTCAGCCTCTTCATGTCACTTGCTCTGATGCTGCTTCCCCAACAGGTGACTGCAGATATGATCAGCTGACAAACTCCTCTTCTATTGCCGTTCCTCATCAAATCTCTGTCTATTGGTATTGTTTGAAAGCCAGGTAGAGCAACACTGGAGTCCAGGATATGTTTCTTTAGCCATGTCTGTTTGTCAACATGACTGATGAAAGTGAAGGTTTAAACGTAAACCTCTTTCTCTTTCTTTGCTCCTGCTCTGCATCAACATCTGCTTCCATTGAGCTCATCAGGGATCCAGAGTTACAATTTGAGGATTATTTCAGCATTAGAAATGTCAGTTAGTTGCTCTTTTTTTGTAAACAAGTCTCTTGTTGCCATGGTTAGGCATCATAACAAGTGGCAAAAAAGTGACAAATCAAGCAAAAAACTCGATCAGCACAGCACCCAAATCAGAAGAAAAGTATTTAGAAAATATTTCAGGAAGAAAAAACTTGCAAAAAATACTCAAAAAAAACAAAAAATGATAGCAAATGCTAGAACAAGCTGCCACCAGTTGTAGCGCTATTCCGGAATGAGAATTACACCTTTATTGTGATTGAAAATACTGGTTTTATTGTTTTTTATAACCAATTTTTAGCCAATGAATAGGGCAATTGGTGTATGCAAAGCAATGAGGTGCAAAAGTCTGCAAAAAAAAAGCCACACAACACAAGTGGTTGTCAAAAATCCCCAGTCACACTTACACACTAGCAGATCGTTCATATTCATTATTCTAATTTGCTGGACTCAGATTGGTAACAAACTAGCCTATGAGAGCAAGATATACTATTCCCTCCCCTGCTGCACATGTCAACATCTTCCTGTTTGCTATGTCTTATGCTACAGCTTTTAGCAAGCAGCATGCTAGGCGTGGTTTCAACTGCCGGAGCTGCCGAATACTAAAGAGCACAGGAGTTGTGACGAAACAAGTACCGGCCGTTCGAACTTGGGTGTTATCGCCACCTGCGTAGTTTGAGAGATAAAAACTGTAAGAGAAGTTATTGACCTGTTTTCACACCCACTATTACTACTATTTACTACTGTAAGAACACCTGTGGAGCTAAAATATTCAACAGAAACCTCAGAAAAAACGTTTTTAACACATTTTCAATTTCAGTTAATACAAAGTCTGTTCCAAATTCAAAGTGCTGAATTTTTTGTTAAGTATTTTGTCAGTTCAGCCCCAGGGAACATTAGACAAGCAAGGAGGACCCTGAGTACACATACAGACAATATCTGTATATCTCTTAGCAGGTGGAGACATTACATTGTACCAAGGCCATGCAGAGACCTTTGAAGGGGCGAGTGCTCAAAAGTTAAAAACTTTAACAACAACCCACATTTCATCAAAAATCTAACATGGAATCTTATCATTACTATATCATATGGCTGGGCAATATGGCTCAAAAATAAAATCTCAGATTATTTATTTTGTTTGTTCAATTTCCGATATTTTTCGATTTCCCCTACTTATTAAGGAAAGTACAAACAACCGACAACTTTAAAGGGACTTAAGGCAGCTTTACAAAATCTGACTTAGTGCTGCCGCGACAGGCGCTGTGGCTAACTGCAGCCACCAGCCAAGCCGGCACGGGAGCGCGCACAGACACTTTACAGACTGTTCGTCTTCACAGCACTGCACCGGGGAGGCTAACATACTTCATGTCAGGTCTCTCCACTCTGTTATTTGATTTGATCTCATCATTTTCATACTGTATCAGGCTCTAAACACGACCTATAATGTTTTCTCACCTGGTCACAAGGAAATGAGCCATGTCAGCATCCGTTTTCACTCCCAAATGCAGCTGAAGTTCCCTCCATGAACCGAACGCATATCCAATATTTATGCGGGTGCCTGCCCGGCTTCGGTCATATTTTTTTTTGGACTCACGAGATGCCGCTGATAAAGTCTTTTTTTTCTTCGTGGTGCCACTTTTTTGGGGGGTGAGAGTGGATGCAGGTCGTTTGCTGGCTGCAGAAACATCCATAAGTATACCTTCAGTGTTTGAATCCAAGTCCACAGCGGCCATGTTCTTCCTGTTCAAGAGCTGTCGGCAACGCGCATGCAGCGTCAATTTACGTCACATCCCTACAACTGCGCGGGAAATTCGGACGTCGAACTGCAGCGCATTATGTAGCACACAGCATGTCCAAGGCAACAGACATACACTCACCGGCCACTTTATTAGGTACACCATGCTAGTAACGGGTTGGACCCCCTTTTGCCTTCAGAACTGCCTCAATTCTTCGTGGCATAGATTCAACAAGGTGCTGGAAGCATTCCTCAGAGAGTTTGGTCCATATTGACATGATGGCATCACACAGTTGGCGCAGATTTGTCGGCTGCACATCCATGATGCGAATCTCCCGTTCCACCACATCCCAAAGATGCTCTATTGGATTGAGATCGGGTGACTGTGGAGGCCATTTGAGTACAGTGAACTCATTGTCATGTTCAAGAAACCAGTCCGAGATGATTCCAGCTTTATGACATGGCGCATTATCCTGCTGAAAGTAGCCATCAGAAGTTGGGTACATTGTGGTCATAAAGGGATGGACATGGTCAGCAACAATACTCAGGTAGGCTGTGGCGTTGTAACGATGCTCAATTGGTACCAAGGGGCCCAAAGAGTGCCAAGAAAATATTCCCCACACCATTACACCATCATCACCAGCCTGAACCGTTGATACAAGGCAGGATGGATCCATGCTTTCATGTTGTTGACGCCAAATTCTGACCCTACCATCCGAATGTCGCAGCAGAAATCGAGACTCATCAGACCAGGCAACGTTTTTCCAATCTTCTATTATCCAATTTTGATGAGCTTGTGCAAATTGTAGCCTCAGTTTCCTGTTCTTAGCTGAAAGGAGTGGCACCCGGCGTGGTCTTCTGCTGCTGTAGCCCATCTGCCTCAAAGTTCGACGTACTGTGCGTTCAAAGATGCTCTTCTGCCTACCTTGGTTGTAACGAGTGGTTATTTGAGTCACTGTTGCCTTTCTATCAGCTCGAACCAGTCTGGCCATTCTCCTCTGACCTCTGGCATCAACAAGGCATTTCCGCCCCCAGATCTCCCGCTCACTGGATATTTTTTCTTTTTCAGACCATTCTCTGTAAACCCTAGAGATGGTTGTGCGTGAAAATCCCAGTAGATCAGCAGTTTCCGAAATACTCAGACCAGCCATTCTGGCACCAACAACCAGGCCACGTTCAAAGTCACTCAAATCACCTTTCTTCCCCATACTGATGCTCGGTTTGAACTGCAGGAGATTGTCTTGACCATGTGTACATGCCTAAATGCACTGAGTTACCGCCATGTGATTGGCTGATTAGAAATTAAGTGTTAACGAGCAGTTGGACAGGTGTACCTAATAAAGTGGCCGGTGAGTGTATATGCGGATGGCCTCGTTATTTTGGGTTTTTAATGCTTCATGACCCATTAGCATTGAATAAACTGGAAATGCATGTGTAGTTTTTCACAAATCTTGCCTTAAGTCCCTTTAAGCGACCGCTTCAGTGATTGTTCTCCACCGTACGTACCTCTTTCCTGTTATATGCCTTGTACAAAGGATTTGGCTACAGTTATCTGTTTTTAGCTGGGGTTTGGGGTTAATACACTAGCCCAAATTACAACAGTAACTATCTCTTGACCGTGTCTAGAAAAATGCATCAATGAGAATTTTAAAAAAAAGAAATGAGTAAAAAAATAATTTACTCAATGATTCAGTTTGTTGAACTATCTACTTTGAACAAGGCAGTAAGCTCATTAAATGTGTGAACAGTAGAAGTACAATCGTTTTACTGCAGTAGAATCTGCAGTTTTTCCAGTATACATTTAATATATATTTAATGTATTATGCATATAATTATGTGGATGTGCATAATTTCTGGTTTTAGTGAAATATAAGTTCTCCAGTTCAAAACCTGGAACTTACAAGACTTCCCTGTAACGCTGGACAGGCACACAGACCCGTGACATCTTCATGACTACCATTACCTGGTGCTGCACAAGTTGTGCAGGAAATATATAAGAGCTGACAGATGACGTCTTATCACGCTTTTGCACACTGCGCGTGCATACAGGCGCGTGCTCATCTATTCTATTTCGTCCGTTGCCACCAAATAACTTAACACAACGTGTATAACCATAACGTGTATAACGTGTATTGTGTTGGGTGCACAGGCAGACTTATACATGCACACAAATGTAAAAAAAAAGACAGAGAAGAGAAAAGGGCACATGGGGCACCGAGGAGGAAAGGGGCAGCTGCCCAAGCACCCCCCCCCCCCCCCCCCCCCCCCCCCCCCCCCCCCCCCTCTGCACGTGGCTCCATTGTACCTTATTAGGGCTCATGAGAGGACACATCCAGTTGTACAGGTAGTAATGAACTCTCTTGTCACCGATCGTAAACTTGAGCTTCTCCAGGAAACTTATGTTGTCCATCACATCCAGAGCACAGAAGACATCAATGCCTTTCTGTTATTAAGAGACAAGAGCAGTAAAGTTATAACCACAGGAAGAAAAGAAAATATTCTCCAAAATGTTATCTATCTTTATGTTTCAGACACGCACAGATTTAGCCAGGACCAGCATATTCTCCATGAGATCAGCCAGCTCTGTGGCATTAGAAGCAATGTAGAAGAGATGAGCTGCTCTGAGACAGCTGTGGACTGGGTGATTCAGGACTCTCAAGGAGATGCTATAGAAGCTTACCACATCTGTCAAAGTACCATCCTCTCCCTGCAAGCAAGTAATAGAGGTCAATCAATTTTTAAGCACCACATAAGTTAGAATTATTTTCAAAATGTTGGCAAAAGTTTAAGAAACTTGAAAACAAAGACAGAGTGAGGCCAAACCTCCACCACATAAGTGTCATTCACATTCTCCCTAGGCAAGAACCAGTGCTCTACTTCCTGCAGAGATAAGAGAGGACTGAGGTGAAACTTGCTGAGAAATTTCTGGAGCAGTGAATGGACCCCTGGAGCATCTTCTTTGATCATAGGGCGCAGACCCTGAACCTTTGTTACCTTGAAGGGGTGAAAAAAAACATGCTGGGCAGAAAGAAAAACATGTTCAAAAATACAGCTTTTTTAACCAGAAAATGTCCATGCTTAAAACAAAAGTGCACATCGTTATTTTCCAGATTATATCAATTGAGAAGCAGTATTAACTCTTAGTCTCCAGGTGGCAGCACACACTAACCTCAGGCAAGCGGTAGAACTTCAGGGCTTGCTTAAGATTCATGTTCTGTCTCAGACCTGGGTAGCTAACCTCCATTGGTTTACGAGGATTCAAAGGGCGGTGCCACAGACTAAAAAAAGATTCAATTGTTTATTTTTCAGGGATTAAAGCAGACAATGCCTCATAGGGAACAAAGTATCTAATTTTCGACCTATATTCAAATATGGATGTGTACCATAACTCAAATGAGAATTCATTAACAGAAATGCTTTTTCATTTTCACAACACAACTGCATTTACTGATTCAAAAAATTTATTATCAAATACACAACACAAAAAAAAGAAGAAAAAAAAATGTGCCCATTAATATATGTTGTATATGCAACCACATACCTGCAGGAGCTAAGCGGTGTGGGCAACACTATTCCACTTGTGTACTCAGCTTGGTAAAGACCCTGCTGGTTAACCCTTCTGGCGAGTTCCCGGATCAGAACTGGAGTCATCCGTTTCAGTCGCAGCTTCTTATGAACACATAGGAATTTGACTTGCACCAACCTCTTCTTCCTGCACAACACATTTCATGTCTTAAAATTTAGATGTCAAGCTTTTGAGGCTCTTTGGATTGATATCGCTCATAAGATTTGACACAATACATATTTTTACATTAATTTTATGAGCTACTCACATTTCATAAATGCAAGCCTCTGCAGGAACAGCAGCAATGAAGCCAACCAGCTTCTTACTGCGGTCAACTCTCACACCTAGGTGCCACTGGAGCAGCCACTTTGGAGGTTGTAAAGCCCTAAGATGGAGGCCATTGACACTGATTTGTCTAAATGATATGTTCTTGTAAACATATTATATAAAAAACACTTGTGTCATGATGTGTGGGAGTGAAGGTAGGACCCAAGGTGCAGGGAAGAACACAGGCGGAGCAGAACTGAACTAAACTGGGCATCTTTATTGAACTACAAAGCAAAATGCTGACGTGGCACCCAAAACTCAACTATTAGTGTAATCCCAGGAGAATACAAGACAAGGGGGCATGAGGAAAGACAACACAATGTTGCAACACTGACCTCCAAACAATTCAACCTTAAATACACACAAAGAAAATCACGAAATAGAAACACACGAGGAGCAAATCAAGTGACAGAGGAGCACACAGAGGAGAACAGGAAATGTCAAACACACCAAAATAAAACAAGAAACACTGCATTGACTAAATACACAAACACTGGGGGAAATGGGGAAACAGAAAAACTATGAAAATACAGAATAACCCCTGGAAGAACAAAATGCTACAAAAGCAAAACCACAGAGGAACCCTGGGAAAAACACATCAAGAACTAAAATAAGGCCCAAACCCCTGACAACTTGTCCTTATCTTTAGGCAACAAATGCCACTGGCAATCCCAATGCCACATGGAAAATTAAATATTACTTAACAATTATTATTAGTAGTAGTAGTATAACAGTTTTGATGTATTTTTTCCCTAGGGTGAGAACAGCATTCGTGAACATTGAAAAATAGGTTAAGGAATTAAAATATCCAATTTGTTGAGTTAAAATGATTTCGATGAGACAAGAAAAAGATGCTGTCCCTAAATGTCGATCACTGCTGTATATCCAAGTATCACAGACAGTCAAAAAAGCAGAATGATAAAAGGATATAGCTACAAGCTGTAAATCAATAAAACCGTTAAAACACAAACATTTTTAGCGTTAGTTGGAAGCTGAACATGTGACTGTTTCATCCAGTAGATAAATGAAATCCTTACATGTAAAAAAGGCACAATTAAGGGGCCATTAACTGTATCGTCTTTGAGCTTACCATTGTAGATACTCAAGAGAGAAGTCACGTCTGACTGTGTTATCATCTTCCTCTGTGTAGTTTTCATTTAATAGATCACACAGCTCCTGCAACTGAAACAAAAGAGAAGCACTGAATTGTTGAAAAAGCACATTTCTTCCTCAGCTTTATTTGTCTGGATTACATTCATACATTGTTGAGTTTATTATTGTTTGGCAAATAGAGGTTTCCCAGTGAAAAAATTATCCAGAGACAAGCAGAACTACTAGCTGATATTTATGCTAATTTATACTGAAGCTGGAATGAGCTTTGTTGTCAGGTGTTTTCAGCAGGTCATGCCAAGTGATTCTTCTACCTTCAAAATACTGGCAAAATAGGTCTGACTGTGTGTCTGTGCCAACTTAAAATCAAACGCCACTGTTGCATATATCACCTTGTGACTGGCTGGGAAATATCAGATGCTTTCTAGCAAATAAACTGTCCACATTTAAGACACTGTCAGTCTGAAGCTGCCAAAATGCTTTATTGGAAACTTACAATGGAAAGGCTGCTCAGGTCAAGAGACTCCCAGGAGAAACCCGTAGGTAATGAGTAGGGCACATTTCGGATACTGGATTCATCTTCTGCTATTGGGCCATGTGTTGTAATGCGGTCATCTAAATGAAAAACAATTCACTTTATTTTCAATGGAAAAGTGAATGATAAGGTTCTTTTAAAAAGAGTCATAGTTGAGGAGTCATGGTGAGATTTTCAGTTGGGGTGTGATTGACATGTTGCACTACATGAAACAGACAGCCAAAGAGTTAGCAGATAAAAAAGAGGGAAACTGCTTCTGTGGAGGAGTCGAGCAGCCCTAATCCATATAATTTTTCGCCGACCGTTTGCTCTGCAGGGGCCCATCTCTTAGTGGTACATTGTTGTTTGCCAGGACTGACTTTAGATTAGCTCAAGTAATATCGTGTGACTCAGCCTGCGGCCGCTGTACCTCATTATCAGCAGCAGAAAATGTGTGTTGCAGAGAGGTGCCCAAATAAATCAAAGTATCCTAACATGAAGAGAAAACAATTCAGTAATCTACAAAAACATTTTTTCATACAATCACAAACATTGCACTAAGATGAATTCTGATAAACACCATAAACAGTTGCAACTCAAACACCTTGCTATAAAGGTGTTGTCGAGACCAAGCTTTTTAATGCTCCAAAGGCACAGAATGCTGACGTCAGTTAAAGAAAATAAGGGCTAATAGCAATGCCAGATTCAAATTAAAGTACAGTGTAACATTTTAACGTGAAGAGGAAATTTATTTTAGAAAATTATTAGTTTATACCAAAAATAATATCCAGAAATGTCGCCAGCACTATTAGACGCTCATTTATACAGTTTATCAGCAAAAAAAAAAAAAAAACAAGTTGATTTGGGGGTGAGTTGCACTTTAAGTTTTTCATAAACACAATAATATGCGCTAGTGTGATGTCAAAGGTTTTTATGAGCCCACAAAGTTCAAGAAACTGCTTAGTACATTTTTATTATTACATTAGTATTAGAGGTTGTCTTATAGCCTCCACAAACTATTGTTTGGAAACATAACTTTTTTTTAGAAGATTTGTTCACAGTGGCAGCTGTGAGATATGTGTCACCATTTAAAGAAACTAATTTCCAGGCAAATATATTCCAAGCTATATAGTTACTCTGTAATCATTTATTATTCAATCTGAGAAATAATTAGAAGTACTTTGCATATACTTTTAAAAAAGCTCAAAGTAGGACCACAGTTTTGCAATTTTCAGTCTTTGAGCTAAGCCAAGCTATCCAGCAGTAGCTATTCATACAATATCGAATGAGTAGACCTTTTTTAAGTTAAATAAAAATTTAGAGCTACAGTGTATTTTAATTGTGACTTCTTACCCAGTTTGGGAACTGGCTGTGTGTCCCAGAAGCGGTAGGTGTGTTTTTTGGCCTCTTGCAAGGTCTTAGGCAAGCTTTGGCCCAAGGAAAATAGATGAAGGGCTTTCTGAATCTCCTGCTGTTTCTTTTCTGGAAGTGAGTCCAGCTGGCACAGTGAATGAAAGTGAAAGGACAAGCCACCATAATTTAATAAATGACCAGTGAAACTCCCTTATTTCAATCGACATACCATTTTTATGCAAACAAAACACCAAAGGTTTTGAGTGGCGTACAAGCTTCACACGCACGCACACATCCACACACACACGCACACAAACAAACCATGGCAAATGGGTTTCTGGGTTCCTCTGGTCTCCAAGCTCCATCTTTCTTTTGCTTCTTTTTGCCCTGTTTAAGACTGCTGCTCCCACCATCTGACAGCTTTTCATTACTAAAAGACATGTTAAACTATGAAATTCCTTTACATTCCTATATTTTCAGAACAGTAAATTCAGCTAGCTCAGTTCCTCTGTAAACAGATAGCACTTTTGTACTTACCAAGACTTTAAATCTGTCATTGTAAAAAAAGAAAATGTAACTCCTTGAAGCTGTGTGATATAGTGGTATTTCTACACATTTGCAGTTGCTTAGCTCTTATCTCTAAAAACAGTGAGGGGAGGAGAGTGGTTGCCTTAGCGACCCTACCCACCTCACACACACCCAGTTCAGATAACAACCAATACTACCATTAAGTTTGATTTCTCACATTTTTAAATGTTTTGCAAACAATATATATTAATAAAGGAAAGTAGCTTATTCCAGGTCTTACATTTAAATGGTTAGTCTTGACAAAAATATGGAGTTACACTTTACCAAACTATTTTTATTATAGGGGAAAGGGTATAAATGAAGTGATCAGGACATATTAACTTGGTGGTACTGAAGATCAGCTATGGCAAAGTTACAAAACATTTACATTTAAAAATTCCTTTATGCAAGTCATTTTTAATGAGAAAAGTATTCAATTCATTAAAAGAAAAATGCCCACTCCTAACCAATATCTTAATGAGATTAACTCAATCGTTTGGGGTATCATTCTTTATTCATCACTCTTTAAACTTAACAAGCATTCAATAATAGATTTATGGTTTTGTCTGAGATATTTGGCCGTTCTTTGTGCTACGACAGCATGACATAATTATTCTCGTGTAAATCTATAGGTCTGTCTGTGTCTGTCTTTCTTTCTGGATTGATTATTTATATGTCTTTTCAGCCTTGCATCATATTTTTTTTATTTGGTGGAGTGGAAGTGCCATTCAAAGAAAGCATCAGTCCACTCGCGACTGGATGCGAGCCGACCCGGAAGATGACACCAAGAATGGGATTGGACGGGTGAGGTGAGACCGCGACCGTACTCGCTGACTGCGAGACCAGCAGCCGAGAGCGGGGCAGACTGAGAGAGAGAGATCGACCGGGACAGCTCTGAGGAAAGGCTGGATTACTGAGGCGGATAAACTGCAGCACGGAGGTAGGGTGAGTGAACTAACGTAAAGTTAGAAAGATATTCAGAGATTCCGTTTTTCCGGATCAATAACTCGTCAGTGGAACATTGCTGCTACAAATCCAATACCTCATTAAAATCACAGTGACCTAGACTATGAACTACAATCGTATTTTTCTCAAAATGAGCCGTCTTCCGCGTCGGGTGACTTGGATTGAGCTCTATGCAGAACCTGCTTGTGTGCAAATGCGCAGGGACCGTCTGCAAATTGCAACACGGGAAAAAAACATAACAAAAATATTCAATAACTTCACCAAAGACAGGTGTAGTGTTGTCAAAATCATCCATATATAAATGTGATCTCACATTTTTCATTATACATTGCTAAAATTTGTAAATATGCATTTAGATAATTTTGAAATGTTTTTAAAACCCAGAAATAGCTTAATTTTGAATTACCACCAGACTCAAGAGACTCATTTTTGTTTTTTCTTTCTTTTTTTCTTTCTCTCTTATTTATTATTAATATTGTTATTATTATTGTAATGATCATAATAAGATTTTTTATTATTTTATTTATTTATCTTTTTTTTTGCAGTTTTGACCTTCATTGTAGTACCACCAACTACAATACTGCAAGTCTTACTTTGGTCTAATATGCTTAATTATAATTTTTTGCACTTTTAATCAATAAATAACTAATAAACAGATCAATAACTACTTAATTACACACTGTAGTACAACCAACCTCCCAGTACACATAGACAATAGCCCCATGATCATACTACAAGTCTTACTTTTGTCGAAAGTAGTAAGAAATAATATTTTAGCACTTTTAATCAATAAATAACTAACAAATTGATCAATAACTACTTAATTACACACCGTGGTACCACCAACCTCCCAGTACACATAGCCCCATGATCATACTACAAGTCTTACTTTGGTCAAGTATATTTAGAAATAATATATTATCACTTTTAATCAATAAATAACTAATAGTGATTGATTAAAAATGCTAATATATTATTTCTTAATATACTCGACCAAAGTCAGACTTGTAGTATGATCATGGGGCTATTGTCTATGTGTACTGGGAGGTTGGTGGTACTACAGTGTGTAATTAAGTAGTTATTAATCAATTTGTTAGTTATTTATTGATGAAAAGTGATAAAAATGATATTTAAGCATGTTCGACCAAAGTAAGACTTGTAGTATGATCATTGGGCTATTGTCTATGTGTACTGGGAGGTTGGTGGTCCTACAGTGTGTAATTAAGTAGTTATTGATCAATTTGTTAGTTATTTATTGATTAAAAGTGCTAAAATATTATTTCTTACTACTTTCGACAAAAGTAAGACTTGTAGTATGATGGGGCTATTGTCTATGTGTACTGGGAGGTTGGTGGTACTACAGTGTGTAATTAAGTAATTATTGATCAATGTATTAGTTATTTATTGATTAAAAGTGCTAAAATATTATTTCTAGATATAATCGACCAAAGTAAGACTTGTAGTATGATCATGGGGCTATTGTCTATGTGTACTGGAAGGTTGTTTGTACTACAGTGTGTAATTAAGTAGTTATTGATCAGTTTATTAGTTATTTATTGATTAAAAGTGCAAAACATTATGTTTAAGCATATCCGACCAAAGTAAGACTTGTAGTATTGTAGTTGGTGGTACTACAATGAAGGTCAAAACTGCAAATAAATAAATAAATACATTAATAAAAAATATTATAATAATCATTACAATAATAATAATAACAATAATAATAAATAAGAGAGAAAGAAAAAAAGAAAGAAAATAAAAAAGAACAAATGAGTCTCTTGAGTGTGGTGGTAATTCAAAATTATGATTTTGACGACACTACACCTGTCTTTGGTGAAGTTATTGAATATATTTGTAATGTTTTTTTCCTGTGTTGGAATTTGCAGACGGTCTCTGCGCATTTGCACACAAGCAGGTTCTGCATAGAGCTCAATCCAAGTCACCCGGCGCGGAAGACGGCTCCTTTTGAGAAAAATACGATTGTAGTTCACAGTCTAGGTCACTGTGGTTTCAATGAGGTATTGGATTTGTGGCAGCAATGTTCCACTGACGAGTTATTGATCCGGAAAAAACGAATCTCTGAATATCTTTTTAACTTTACGTTAGTGGTGAGTGACTGTGTCTTTTATCTGGTGGTGGGACGGGCTGCGGTGATGTGGAGCTCAGCTGTAAAGCTTGAGTCATACTGACATGTGATTAGCAGGGTCGAGTTAATAAGTCTTTATTAGCAGCTCATGCTAATAAAGTGCAGCGGGGGGTTGAAGTGTGGGAACTCTGCAGGTTAGACATCTGCCGTGATGAGCTCCAGACAATTTGTTTCGGACTCTCGCAGCTCACCTCGTACCTGAGAAAAAAGGGGGAGAGTGTTTTTACTATAGGGGCAGCAGGGATTGGTCAGGAACTTCCTGATATGACACCGTGACGTGTGGAGACAAAACAACAGGAACCCGTGACAGAAAAGTCCTCCTAATGGTGGTCCAGATGGCAAGCGCAGAGACACTCAAACCCAATCCAAGGCACCCACGGAACCTGAAAAGGAAGACACACTAAGGGGGGTGCTAAAATGGACCGGGGCAGAGGAGGTGGAGGACTGGACAGGGATGGAGGAGGTGGAGAATACGGAGGTGGAGGAATTTTCAAAGTCTGTGATGAGGGATGGGTAGAGTATGAAGGACTGTGGGACCCATGAGACCCATGAGCTGCATTTCAGAGCTAGATCCGGGTGCATAAGATTCTGCTCGGAACCAGAGTCAATAAAAACAGAGCAGGATACAGCTTCACAATGAGGTTTTTTAACAGCAGTGGGCAAGGTGAGTCGGAGTTTCTCATGATCTATGCCCGTCAGGACCCCGAACATCACTGACGGGCCTGGTCTTTTGGCTTCTTGTTTACATCAGCCAAGACGTCTGGCAAGAGGAAGAAAAAAAAACCTCATGGAGGGCCATTGTGAACTTCTTCCCAATGGCATGTACGGTGCAAAACAGTGCCTTCAGATTTTGAGTGGATGTGCGAGTAAGTAAAACCTTGCTTCTTTGAAATGTTGAAATATGGCTAATTAACTATAATAAAAAATGTTATCACCAAAGAGGCAAGAGAAATTTATTAAGAATATTGTATATTTCCAAAATACTAATATACAAATATTATTCTATATTTAACTCGTTCAGTGCAAGCCACTTTCAGATTTCATATCCCCCTCGGTGCCAGAGATATTTAGCATTTCTACTGATTTTTGAAGGCCAACAGAATATTTGAATATCTGAAACCATCAGCATACATTTTAGTCTCTTTTCTTTCAAAAGCAAAAGAAAATGTTTCTACCTGTTTCTGTTATTTAGTACTCTGCAGTACAAAAGATCAACTTTTATGAAAATCCACACGTTTCCGGACTAAGGGCTGAGATAAAGATCGTTTTGTGTAAAGAGGTTTTTCGAACAGATCAGTGACTTAAATATTTCATGTTTCAGTGATTCATGCAACATCTGAACTATGTTTTACTACCATGAAAGTGAAAAAACAACAGTAAAAAAGTACTTTTGATTGATTTTCTGTCTAAAAAGAGTCATTTATAGACAATTTCAACATTTGAATAAAGTATAAGAAAAAAAGAAACAGATGCATGATTCAGATACTCTGTGTGTGTGTGTGTACGTGTGCACGCATGTGCATGCGTGAGTGCGTGACTTAGTTAGTTCATCGTCTCCCCTAGCCATCGGTTTGTCTACCAACATTTACTGTGTGTTTTATGCAGTGAATCATTCTTTATTGTGCTCCCTGCTGCCTTCAGAAGATCCTAACAGGAGATACTGGTCAGATAAATCCACCTCAGCTTCACTAGAATCACCAGAAGAACCTCAACGTCAGGCTGAAGACATCACATGTCCGAAAATGACGAGCTGGATCAAAAACCGCGCCACCTTCGACACAATACTCATTCCAGGTACATCTGACCGTTGTGCTGGAGGGATTTTATCCATGTAATAAACTCCACCACCTTCTCAATTCCATAAATTCTATACTAGTTTGTAATAACTCTGAACAATGAGATTACATCACAGCCGCTTCCAGGACTCTAAATCTCTTCTTCTTCTTTCTTTTGTTTAAATGGTGGGTGGCAACCAACTTAAGGTGCATTTCTGCCACCTACTGTGTAGGAGTGTGAGTCGGAGTGGGGTTCCCCATTTTCCAAAAAAAAAAAAACAATATTCTACTAATTAAACTACTTTTCCTAAGAAATTCCAACACCAACTTATACCCTTCAGTATCCCCATTTAGTAGACTCCTTAAATTCAATTCCTCATATCCTTTAAATTTTAACTTTTCTTTAATATTTTCCTATTTACTCTATACTTGCTACAATGACATAAAACATGCTCCACCATTTTCCTCTCTTTACCACATTCACATTCCCATGTAGGATGTTTCCCTATTAAATGGTAAATGGTAAATGTCCTGTATTTGTACATTGCTTTTCTAGTCATTCAGACCACTCAAAGCGCTTTCACACTACAAGGTTTTGCTCTAACCACTGAGTCACAGCCGCCCCATGAAGACAACGCCCAAATGAAGAGAACTATTCAATTTTGTGTGGCCCATCCTTAACCCTGACATTGGCCGCGTTTCCCAAACAAGTTCTTAGCGCTAAGATCTTCTTTGGAGTGCTTTTAAGAATGCTGTGAAAGAAGAATGCGTTTCCCAGAGTCGCTCTTAGCTTAAGAAGATCTTTCACTAAGAAGGAAACGTAAAATCTATCTGACCCACTCGTAACAGCCTTCTTAGCGATTAAATGCTCAGTGATCATAGCCTGCCACCAGGGGCGTCTAGATTTTTAGGCTACAGTGATCAAGCTGCGTCAGGGAAATTTATATATATATATATAAAAAATAAAATTCCCCTCTCGCCACTGGGCAGTGCTTTTTCCCGTTCCAAGCTCGGGTCCTCTATCAGAGGCCTGGGAGCTTGAGGGTTCTGCACAGTATTTTAGCTGTTCCAAGTACTGCACTTTTCTGGACTGAGATGTCTGAGGTTCTTCCAGGGATCTGCTGGAGCCATTCCTCCAGTTTGGGGGTTACTGCCCCAAGTGCTCCGATTACCACGGGTACTATTGTCACCTTCATCTTCCAAGTCTTCTCTAGCTCCTCTCTGAGCCCTTGGTATTTCTCAAGTTTCTCATGTTCCTTCTTCCTGATGTTGCCATCACTTGGTATTGCCACATCCACCACAACTGATTTCCTCTGGTCTTTAACCATTTAGTTGCAACCACCACAATGTCCGGTTGGTTCGCCATTACCATCCTGTCTGTCTGGATCTGAAAGTCCCACAGGATCTTTGGTCGGTCGTTCTCCACCACCTTTGGAGGTGTTTCCCACGTTGACCTTGGGGTTTCCAGCCCGTACTCCGCACAGATGTTTCTGTATACGATGTATGCTTTCCCTGCCAGCATTTTACACCGTGCTGCTATGTGCTGGATTGCCTCAGATGACTCTTTGCACAGCCTACACCTTGTCTGGTGTGGTAGATCTGGGCCTCTATCGCTCTGGTGCTTAGAACCTCCTCCTGTGCTGCCAGGATGAGTGCCTCTGTGGTGTCCTGTAGGCCGGTCCTCTTCAGCCATTGGTAGGATTTCTTGAGGTCAGCCACTTCAGTTATGTTCCGGTGGTACATCCCATGTAGGGGCTTGTCCTCTCATGATGGTTCCTCCTCAAGCACTTCCTCATCTTGCTATTGTCTCAGGCATTCACTGAGTACGTCATCCGTTGAGGCCTTGTCCTGGATGTATTTATGGAGCTTCGATGTTTCATCCTGGATGGTGGCTCCCACACTCATTAGTCCTCTGCCTCCTTCCTTATGGCGTGCGTACAGTCTCAGGGGGCCGGATTTACAAATATATATATATATATATATACATATAGTTAATATTACCGGCAAAACATGCTGTGCTGTAGTGAGTAGTAGTGAAGCACGTGCGTCAGGGCGCACATTACATACCCATCATGAAGCTATGCTTAGAGAAATTACTTAAAAGTACAAATTGCCTCGGACTTTTTGTTGCTAGGTTTAATACTCATTTCAATGCAAAATGATACACACAATACATGGTTAAAAAGGAAACCAAAGTTTATTGAAAGCATAATGGGGGAGGAGGGGTGGCGTCTCTGGCTTCACTGGGCCGTCTGGGCGTCTGCATAACCTGCAATAAAGGGGGATAGATTAATGAAATTGAATGGGATACATTGCGTAATGCTAATAAAAAAAAAATTGAACTGTCCTGTACCTGAATCCTGTGGAACGATGATTGGAACGGAGATGGAGGGACGCATAAACTGTGCCTCGGACAGCGCCAGCTGTCTCCGGTGCAGCTCCAACCTCTCCTGCTTCATCCGGACCATCTCTTCCTGGAGAACAGTTTCTCAGGAGCTGCTCCTCTATCCCCTGCAGCACCACCAGCTTCTCCCTCTCCAGGCACCCCAGCGTCTCGCTACAGTTGCAGGTGGTTATTGCAGGCCGCCTGGTTAAGCCTCCCCGCATGCGGACACTGGGCCGTGCTGGTTGGCGCATGGGGACAGGGCACGGTTGTGTGGGGTCGTCCCACCCGGTGGTCTACCACCCATGCCCGTGCCTTCCCTTCTCACCTTGGCGTGCTTCTTTTTGGTCTGGCTCTGAAAATCCTGCCACTTTTTCCGGACAGCACCCCAGTCATGCAGGCCACATGGGCTGGAGGGGGGAAATCTTCTCCGCCATAGCCTGCCATACATGGTTCTTCACCGTGATGATTTTTTTCCCTTTTGTTCCTCTAAATAAAACCTCACGGTGCTGCCACACCTCGTCCAATAGGATACCCATCTCCTTCATGGTAAACGACGGTGCCCGCTTGCTCTTGTTGCTGCCAGTTTCAGCCATTATCCCATGTGTGTGCCAATGTTCATGGGGGTATATATGCACTAACGGGCTTGATTTCTACTTGGATATACCTGTTGGCACACACCCACCTAAAACAGAAATTAACTTAATGCTATCCACGTGCAAACACTTTGTTTGTTGTTTTCTTTTTATTATTTTTTCTTTTCTTTTTATTTTATCTATATATGGTTATCAGCACACAATGTGACGCTAATTCACTAACTTTGTACTCATCATGAATATTGTTCTTATAAACAACGCTGTGTGTGACTGCTCGCTGCGCTCAGCGCTGATAAGTGGGTGATCGATTAGCCCGGTATCGATTGATTCAGTTTCAGCACCACCGCGATTAACAGCTCCCGTTAAGAGCTTCTTCGGAAGCTTCTTAGACATGATCTTAAGTTTCTTCTAAGAAGGCAGTTAAGAACCCTTTTGGGAAACACTCGTATCTTAGCGCTCCTTCTTAGCCGAATCCTTCTTAGGAGCCTTCTTAACCTTAAGAACGATTGCATTTGGGAAATGCGGCCATTATTGTTTGATCTCTATTATTCATTTCTATCCTTCTCACCTTACCCACTTTTCCCTGAATATAAAATAATAGTCTCCCCTTTTCTCCTCCAAACCCACATTTCCTGCCATTCACATATCATCTGCTTCTTAATTACTGCTTTTACTTCCTTCACACTAACTGGAATCTCCACCCTTGAATTTAGTTTTAAAGCTCGTTTTGCCATAAAATCTGCTGTTTCATTTCCCTCAACTCCTCTGTGTGCTGGAACCTACATAAATCTTATTTTTGTTTCCAATTTATTCAATCTAAATAAGCATCCAAATATTTCTAACAGAATATCTAGTCAACTATCAGTTGACATTAATTTAATTGGCATTAGTGCAGAAAGAGAATCTGTACATATTATACCCTTTTTAATTCTATGCTGTTTTATCCATAATAAACTACATGAGATTGCTAATATTTCCTCTGTAAAAACTGATAAAACCATTAGATGTTCCCATTTTTATATACTTTTCTAATACTGGTATACAAAATGTTCTCCTTTTCTGGGTCTTTTGATCCATCAGTAAATATTGGAATTAATGTTTTATGTATACTATCTAATCTTTTAACTATAATATTATCCCAGTTTCCTTTACCTTTATTCTGTTCCATTTTGATCTTAATATAAAAATCAATATTAACATGAGGAAACACCCACTTTGGAGTGATGAATAGTTTAGTTTTAGTTTAATTTAGTTTCATTTTTTTCTGCTAATCTATTTGCTTTGCTAATCAAACTAACACATTTCTCATTTCCATTATCCCACCATAAATAAATTTCTTTATCAACCAAATGTTCTTTTTCTGTACATCCCTGTACACTTGCCCAATAACTTAACAATATTTGCTTAAATCTCAACCTTATTGGCATTTCTCCCATTTACACTTGTAAAGATGCTACTGGTGTTGATTTCACTGCTCCACAACATAATCTTAATGCCTGCTTTTGGATACTCTCTACCTTTTTTAATAACGTTTTACCAGCTGAACTATACATAATACAACCATAATCTATCACTGACCTAATCATTGTCATATAAATTTGCTTCAATGCCTGTGCACTAGCAGAATGAAACCCTTTTAAAAACCTCATTATATTAATAACTTTTTTATATCTGTCTTAAATGTTGTTTATATTCTCCTTCCAGATTAATTTAGAATAAAAAATAACTCCCAAATATTTAAAACTCTTTACTTGTTCTAAAATCTTTAATATTTTATTAAATTATCAAAATTATGTGTCCTTTTTAAATCCTTCATACTTTTATTTCTTTTCTTAATTGGTTTCTTACAGTGATCATTCCACCAAGGCACACTCATCCTTTTCATATTCCCTTTACTTTTTGGAATTGTTATCTCAGCTGCCTCATTAATCACATTTCTAAATGTACTTTCCACTATTTCTACATTTTCCTCCTTATTTATTCTATCTGGTTTACTTTCCCATATACTTTTGAATTTTTCCCAATTTGCATTTTTTTTAGTTACTACCTCCCCTCTCTTTTTCCATTTATTACTTCCTTACCCCCAAAAACCATAGTAAGAATCGGATAATGATCACTCCCCAATGAACTACTCTGAACATCCCATTCACATTTCCCTGCCAATTCATTTGAAACTAATGTTATATCAATTGCAGAAGTGCTACCTGTATTTATATTTATTCTTGTCCCTCTTCCATCATTTAAACATACTAAATTTAAATCTTCCATTAGTTCCTCAATTACCGCACCATTTGCACCCGTCTTTGTTCCTCCCCATACTGTATTATGTGCAATAAAATCTCCACACACCAAAACATTTTTATGGTTACTGTCTGTCAACAATTTAAGGTTACTTAAATCTAACTTTTTACATGGATTATAATAGTTTCCCACTGCTTGTATAAATTTCTATTCCAATAACTTCCTCTTTCCCTATTTTAACAATTCTATAATTCAGATTATTATCAATAAAAGTAGTACACCCTCCTCCGATACCATCTTCTCTATCACATCTAATTACAGTATATGGAAATAATTTAAACTCTAATTTTTTTATTTAACCATGTTTCTCGTATACAAATAATATCTGGTTTCTCTATTTGTTCATCTATATACCATTTAAATTCCTGACCATTTGCTATTAAACTCCTTGCATTCCATTGGAAGATTAAAACCATTTAACCTATGCCTCCACCTTCTTGGCTTGAATGGGCACTAAGATTATGTCTAACTTCCTGCCATGACAACTCATTTAAATCTAAATGGTTTGGCATTTTGCAATAATTTGGATCCTTTCAGTTTTTGATTTTGTTTCCATTGTTGCATTAATTACTCCCGCGATGAATGTTTCAAGTTTTTTCAAGTCTATCAAGACTTTACCTTCAATTTCTTTTCCCATTCCTTCAGATGATTCAACAATCACAGTTTGATTTATTTTTTCTGTGTTCTTCCCAACCATTTTAGCTGCCTCCGCATAAGATATTTTGTTTAGAATTTTTGTTTTTTTAATATGAACTTCTCTCCTCATAATCTGACAACCAGCATAAGCAGCACTTTGGTCTCCTCCACAATTACACCTTATATAAAACAATGATTTCTGTCATAATTCACTAAAACGGGACTCCCCAGGTCTAAAACAGCCTGAAAATGCATAAAACAATGATTTCTGTCATATTTCACTAAAACGTGACCCCCCAGGTCTAAAACAACCTGAAAATGCATAAAACAAAGAGTTCTGTCATATTTCACTAAAACAGGACTCCCCAGGTCTAAAACAGCCTGAAAATACATAAAACAATTAGTTTTGTCATATTTCACTAAAAGGTGACTCCCCAGGCCCAAAACAGCCTGAAAATGCGTAAAACATTGAGTTCTGTCATATTTCACTAAAACGTGACTCCCCAGGCCCACTATGGTCACCTCCACAATTACAGCATTTTGGTTTCATCTTGTTTCCACAATCCTCAAATCCATGATTCTCTCCGCACCTAGGACATCTCTTTCTCCCTTTACACACATTAGCCATATGTCCAAATTTGGTATATACTCCCTCACCGGGAGTATGCCTCCTAGATACACCCTATATGGCCTGATTTCCCCCTGAAATTTATCACCTTGTGTTTTCCCACTTCTCTCATTTTACAGGCCTTTTCTCTCTGTTTCTCACTCCTACATCTAATCAGCAGATTACCATCTCTCAAGACTTTTGCCACTTTAATATCCCCTACTTTGTTCTTCAAAATAGTTGTCAGCACTCCATTTCCTTCATTAAATCTCAAAATAACTTTAAAGTTATTCTCCCCTTCTTCTGCACTCTCACTCGACATCACATTTCTCTGTTTCCTAACTTTATCACCCTCAAAACTTTTTACCTCTCATTTCCCTCACAATTTCTTGTCCCAAACTCATTTCCATACTATCATCACTCTCATACTCCTCTCCACTCCTTCCCATTCACCACACAACCATGCCTACCCACCATAATTTTTGCCTCCATTCTGGATACTGACATTTCTTCCAGGGGTCTCATTTATAAACGTTGCGTACGCACAAAATGGGGCCCAAAAGTAAGGTACGCCACTTTTAAAGCAAAAGTTGGGATTTATAAAAAACGAACTTGAATTGAAAACGTGCGCACTTGTATGCGTACGGACATTTTGGAGAGGAGGAGAATCAACGACGCAGTTGGTGAAACCTTTTTCAATACTAAAAGAAATACATAAAATTAACTCCTCCTCAACAGGAAGACTTCACTCGGGGAACAAGGGTCTGAGGGTGTAATGTGGCGTTTGAGATGACAACAACAAGGTGGTTGTTTTTTTTTAATGTATCATGTAAGGCACCAACAGCTGTCATCAAAACACACTTTTTATATCTTTTAATTCATTGATCATTTAATTAATAGCGCTGATGGAGTCTCTCTGTGTCTGCATCAGAGCTTCAGTCAGAACCTGACCATTGCTGGATGTGGCGCGGGCACCGGCAGCACTGGTGCTGGGGGAAGCCTGACGACCTCATCCTCATCCTCGCCATTTACCGAGTGTGGAAAGGCTGAAAAGACACGGAATATTAGTTTTATAATATTAATTTTACTTGTCCCTTTAAGCACCTTCTGATTTACAGTAGAATTCATGGTGGATTCTATGACTATGAATCATCCAGGTCCTGCAGCAGCCCCACTTCCACTACCGTTCTTACAAGTTGGTATGAGGTTCCTATCCTGAGAGATGTATTTGGTGTACATCACTCATCTGCTCTGATGTACAAATAACTTAATTTTGGACTTGTCTAAAGAACATTATTCCACAAATCCGGGTTTTTGTCCACACAATCCCTGCTACACTTCAGTATAGTTTTTGTGGTTTTTTGTGTCTGTTTTTTTTCCCTGAGGGCAAATATTTCATCCTTGCAAATCCCCTATGAAAGTTCCTGTCAGGTCTCAGCAGCTGGTGAGTGGTGTGTTTGTGTTTGGAAACTAACCTTGTAATTCCAGGGTGTGACAGAGCAGCAGATGTACATCCAGCTGATCAGGAGCAGGTGTGGCTCATCACCCAACCCTGCCCGGGCTGGGATAAATACCCTGGAGGAACCAGAGACAGACGCCAGGGGAGGCAGGAGTTTGGCAGGCAGCAGAAATACGGAAACGGATTACGGAAACAAAACAGAAGGTGGTTGGCATAAACTGGCTTGTGAATGGGCTGGGCCTCTCAGGGCTCTTAGGTAGAGGATGAGGATGGTATGGTGATGGAAGGATGGACACAAGTGGTGAGTGGGAAAGGACGAGGGCGAGGAAGAGGTAGGATGTGGGGAGAGGATGAAAGTTTTGCTGGGATGCCGCAGAATAGTAAAAGGGCGATTGATGAGAGTAGTTCAGATGAAGGGAGTAATGTGATTAGGAGGAAGGTGGTGAGAGGGGATTTCAAAATAATATTGAAATGGGAGGTTCAACAAGCCAAAATCCTAAGAGATGGGAATTTGCTGATGGCAGGGAAATCTAAGGAGCAGAAAAATAAAGTACTGCATATTGAGAGGATTTAAAAAAAAACAGTGGTAGAAAGGAGGATAATAGGAGAAAATAAAACAACAAGAGGAGTAATCACAGGGATTCCGGTGGATGAGGATTTGGAAAAAGTAAGAAAGAGTATTCAAGGGGTGGAAGTGACTCAAATCAAAAGGTTTTTATGAACAGTTGATGGTGAGAGGGTTGATAGTCTATCAGTACTGCTAGAGTTCCAAGATTCAATTCTTCCAGATAAACTTAAGATAGGGTGTATGTGTTTTTCAGTTAGACCATATGTCCCTCCCCCTCTCAGGTGTTATGCCAGCGATATGGACATGTAGCAGCAGTGTGTAGAGGACATCAAAGGTGTGTGCCCTAAAAGTGGGGGGGGACAGCACAGGTTGACATATGGGGGATGTGAAGTTCGGAAGAAGACCATCAAAATTGAACAGGTTAAGATAAACAGCTACATCAATTATGCAGAGGCAGTAAAAAGAGTGACAGGACAGAAAGAAAGGGTGGATGTTTCAAGAGTTCAACAGGCAGCAACAGCAGGATTGACACGAGGAGAGAGAGCAGATACAACCATTACAGTGGAGAAGATCATGTTATTTATTGCTTATGTGCAGATCAAGTAAAACACAAACCAGAAAAAATTAAATTGATCGTGAAAGGAGCAGAGATATGTTTTGGGATAAAGGGAATTTCATGAGAACAAATACACAAAAAACTAGGTGAGATGGGAAGTCAGGAGCATCAGGAGATAAGATAATATGATCATTTTACAATGGAACGCTAGGAGTTTACTGGCAATCGGACAGGAGTTTAAAGGATTCAATAATAATTTCAGTAAGAAACCAGATATAAACCTCCTTCCTACAAGTGGAAGTTTCATCATTTCAACTGAAGAACCCTCTTGATATGAATACTAAAAAGATACTAATATAAGATTTTAATAGTAAGAGAATGTTAAATTTAAATCTAGCAGATGACTTCTGTAATTTTAACTTGCTATGTTGATAAAACTTAATTTCAACTAATTCCAGATGAAATGTTGAACTTTGTTCTCTAATCTCATTTAAACCCTATGAAACCCTAGGAAACATGGCTAAAACCAACATTAGATTTTGTAATCAAAGGATATAACAACGTTCGTAGAGATAAGGAAGGAGGGTGTGTACTTTTTGTAAAAGAAGGCATTCAATACAGATTAATAGGAAAAGGTTCATAATTGGAATATATTTTTATTGAAACATGGACATAAAAGGGAAATATTAGAATTGTAAATTTTTACAATCCCTGTAAAAGACTGTCTTTAGAGTCCATGGAAGAACTAATTAGATACTTAGAGGGGAAGGTGGTGTAGTGTGGAGAGTTTAATGCATACAGCACAGTATGGGGTAGTTATAATTAAGAGAATGGAGGAAATTATGGAAGTAAAAATTATGTATGTTTAAGTGGGACAAGAGTGAATGTTAGAATGGGGACAGAATCTGTAATTGACTTAACTTTGGTTTCAGAATCACTGGCAGGTATAAGCCATTGGAGAGTAAATAGAGATAACACAGTAGGTAGTGTTCACTATCCTATAGTAACAAAAATAAGTGTGAATGGTGAAAAATATGATATAGGAACTGTAGAGACGTGGAACTTCAATAGAGCTGACTGGAGTTGCAAAAAATTGATTTAAATGCTGATGTTAATGAGTTAAATGTATTTGTGTGTTGTGCCATTATAGAAGCAGCAAATTGGAGTATAAAGAAGAAAGGAGGTAAGATCAAGAGAAAGATGGTGCCATGGTGGACAAAGGAGTGTGAGGAAGCAATTAATTAATAAAGCTTTTAAAAGGTTAAAGAAAAATCATAGTACTCAGAATCTTATTGAATATAAAAGGGATCAAAGTAATGTGAGAAGAACAATAAAAAATGCAAAGACAGATTTGTGGAGAAGGTTTTGTAATTTAGTGGGAAGAGAGACAAAAATAAATCAAGTGTGGACAATGATAAAGAAAATGAATGGAATTAAAAGAGAATATGGATCCTAAAGGATGGAGAAATATTAGCAGTTCAAAATGAAGAGAAGACTGATATGATGGCAAAAACCTTTGCTACAATTCGTAGTTCAGAAAATATTAATGAAGAATGGAAAAAAGGGAAAGAGCAGACTTTAAATAAGAATGAATAATTATCAAAGAATGAGGAAGAGGTTAATGATTTACTAAACATACCATTTACTAAATCAAAATTGAACAGGACTGAGGAAAGCTAAGATTTCATATCCAGGAAAAGATGAAATATGTTATGTTATGATAAATCAACTTGGTGATGCATCTAAAGACATAATACTAGAATATTTTAACAGGTTTTGGGAAGGTGGAAAATGACCACAGAGTTGGAAGGAAGCAGTAATTATTGTAATACATAAACCAGGTGAAGATGAGACAAAACCAGATAACTATAGACCAAAATAATAGAAAGAATGATTAATGATAGGTTGATGTACTATATAGAAAGTAAATAATATATATCTCAGCACCAAAGTGGGTTTAGGAGGGTAAGAAGTACCATGGATCCAGTTTTATGTTTAGAAAATGAAATTAGGAAAGCACAGACAAATAAAGAAAGTTTAATAGTGGAGTTTTTGATTTTGTAAAGGCAGATGATTTGTTATGGAGAGATGGGTTACTAATTAAATTAAAGACAATAGGTTTTGGAGGTCGGATGTGTCACGGGCTCAGTGATCTTGTTGACCCACATTGCAGGACTCAGACACAGACAGCAGCTTGGGTGCAAAAGTGAAAGGTTTATTTACAGTGTGAATAGTGAATAGTGAAATGTGCTCGATGATCTGGTTAGTCAGGGAGAGTCTCAGAACTGCAAGGGAGAGGAGATTTAGTTCAGGTGCCACTTGGAATGAGCTGGAGGTATTGCAGGGAGCGGATGTAATTGACTCACGGGATGTTAGACGATGGTGTTGCTCGAAGGGAGGGCAGGTCCAGTGCGGTGCTGTGCAGGGAGGTGGTGAGTCCAGGTCAGGTGAGGACCCGGAGGGAGACAGACAGGGCTTGAGACGATCAGCCGCTGGACACGGGAGAACACTCGGGAACACGAGGAGCAGGGTGACCAATCCTGGGAAGAACAGGGTTAGGTACACACAAGGTAATCACAAAACGTTGTCTCAAAAAGGTTTCTCAAAAAGGTTCTCAAAAATCACAAGGCGTTAATCACAAGGACAGCACACGGGCGCTACCATTAAGGTTAACAACCAGGCGCTAAATGAAGGTCTGCCTCAGGCTTAAATAGCGCCCTGCTCCTCATCAGTGCTGATCGCAGCCAGGTGTAATTAATCTGTCTCACTCTCCAGCGCAGCTCCTCACTGAAAGGATAGGACTGACCCGACACAGAAAACACAGCACACACACACACTGAACTTGGATTTAAGTTTTCGGTCGACAGGTAAGGTAATGGTGGCCACTAAGAAAAATTTGGTGCACAAATGTCACTTAAGTTGTATGGATGAGAATTAGAAAGAGTTAAACATTTCAAGTTTCTTGGAGTATGGTTTGATGAAAAAGGTACTTGGGCAATACATGTTCAGAATATAATAAATAAATGTAAAAAGGTGCTAAATATAATGAGGTGCTTAGTGAGAACAGATTGGAGAGCAGATAGGATGTCACTGAGAACTATACGTATATACTGGGTTAATTAGATCAGCATTGGAATATGGCAGTATAATATATAATGGAGCAGCAGACACAACATTAAAAAGGTTAGACTGTATGCAGTACCAGGCTTTAAGGCTCTGCACCGGTGCAACAAGAACAACTCCAACAGCTTCAATTCAAGTAGAAATGGGAGAAATGCCTCTTGATATCAGAAGTTTTACATTAAACTACTGGGTGAAATTACAAGGGCTTGGTCAGGATCTAGTCAGGACTTAGACCGTGTTGGGAGAAGTAAAAGAAGTAAAACAATTCAACAGTTTTGGATGGATAGCAAACAAAAAAGCAATAGAGGCTCAAATGGATCAAAGTAATATTAGTTCAGTAGTTCCATTATCAATTATACCACCATGAATATTTACAAGTATACAAGTAGACCAGACATTGTTAAACTGAGTCCCTTCCCTTTATTCGTCCTGTATAAGTTCTAACACAGTGCATGAACATATCAATCTTTATTATGGGTATGTAAAAATCTTTATGGATCAAGACGGAGATTTGGACACACACTGGATTAAATAGTACACTGGTCATTATAGGAAAACATCAAACAGGCAAATGTAATCTTGTGTGGAGTACAGGAAACCATAGAGCATGTTATATTACACTGTCAACAATATCAAGATGAAACAAGACGGCTGGTACACGAGTTGGGGAAAACAAGTTTAGGTTAAATATACAGGATTTATTACAAAGGGAATCAGGGTGTGAACGTTTTAGGGCTTTGTTTCAGTTCTTAAAACAAAACAAGTTGTATAACAGGATATAGTGATGTTTTTTGTTTGTTTGAGAAGAGTCATTCCGGTCCACACTCCAAACCAGTGGTGGCGGTAAATGCACCAAAACGATGCTTGCCAACTGCCAATAAAATTTCAGAAGAAGAAGAAGAAGCAGGAGACAGACGCCAGTTTGTTCTACAATCTACGTGATAATGTTAGGCCTGCTTCCACTACTTCTGATTGTTAGTTTGTGAACTACTTACCTCTTCCTTCTCCTCACCTTCCCCAGTCTGTCCTCGCTGGATCCCGACTCCAGTTCCCGGGTGCCTCTACCTCCTGCACTGGCCGCCTGCCAAGCCGTCCAGAGGACCCAGCTCCAGTCTCCAACGTGCGTCACCACGTCCGTTCCCTCCTGGTTTTCTGTCTCTCCTCCCGGATCCTTCTACACCTGCCCTGGTCCTCGTCTTGGCTCTGTCCACCCACTACCTGTACACAAACTGTTCTCTCAGTTCTGGATTACTACCGTCATTATCACCACCACCACCACCGCTGGATTCACACCACCACCACTGCTGTTTCCGCAGTCCTCCTCCAAGCTTCACCCTGTCACCATCTACCATAAGTCCAGGAGCACATTCCCTGCACACCGTACTGGTCTCATCAACCCAGAAACCGCTTCCCTAACCTGTGTCTCCTCCACCATTAGATCTCCTCCTGAAGTCCTTCTGGAAGTCCTTCATTGCTGCATTACCTTTGTTATCATCACTGTGTAAATAAACCTTTTAACTCACCTTTGAGTCTGTGTTGGTCTGGAGTCTGGGTATGGTTTGGAGTTCACAACAAATCCCGACTTGAAAGTTCCATTCCCTTTTGGATTGTTGGGGCAAGCATTTTCACATCGACAGTCAGATTACTCTAGGTCCCTGGAAGATATTTTAGGGGTTTTGGAGACACCTTTTAGCATCTTACAACCAAAGTATTTTACCTATAGGACCAGACTGTTGTTGTGTTGTTTTAAAAGCTTTCCACATGCTTACTGTTTTGTTGACAGTGGAATGGCTTATTTCAACATATTTTTATATCTTTTTACATTCTTAACCGGAGTCATAAGCAGCTATAATGTTGTTTTTGAGGCACCTGACAGCTCTTCAGTCTCACCACATTCCAATTTCCACAGTCAGAGGGACACCCAAAATGTAAGGTTATAAAAGGGAAATCTACATTGTGGTTTACATATTGGGTTGCGTGAATGGGTAAATGCAAAACCTTGTAGTGTGAAAGTGCTTTGAGTGGTCTGAATGACTAGAAAAGCGCTATACAAATATAGGACATTTACCATTTACCTGTGTGTGGGTAGGGCCATTTAAAGATTAAATAAATATAGGGGTGTTTTTCTTCAGTTAAAATGCTTTTTATTGTATTTTATTAAATTTCATTGAAGTCCTTGAAAAAGTTTTACTTTATTTGTGCTGGTTTATTTTTATCTTTATTGTATCCATATTATTGAAATCTAAATTAAATCCATGACAATCCATACATTAAGCTGTGGATACACTGGAAAAGTGTCTGTAGAAAAAAAAAGACCTCATAATCAGGTAGTCCAAGCTGTCTAATATATAAATTAATGGTTACAAATGTTTATTGCTTAGAAAAAGTGTAGGATCTGTTTAACTCCCAGTGTGATGCAATTTACTTGTTGATGTATTAATCTAGTTTGTAGTTCACAATAACGCCCGTCTTTTTATTACAGAGCAAGCTGACCAGAGTGATGCGAACAACACACAAGAGCTGACTGTTGGCAGAATCATGTAGTGGATAATGGCAGGCACACAAGCCCAATCTACCAAGCGAGAAGAATCACTTTATCATATCTATCCATTTCTACCATGACTGTGACACACGTCACACCATTTGTTTCCCAACAGTGAGTGCATGTACTCATATCATTACATTTCCTGTTGCTCACCTGACAACCTTTGATGAATTCAAAAACATAATGGATATAGCAATATCTCATGGTCAGTCCTTTGATAGGGTATGAATTTCAGTTCTTGCTGAAATTATGCTACAGTTAACAGAGCCACGGTGATTTTTTTTCTTATGATGCGCAGTTTTGTTGTTTACACATGCACACTCATTTTGTTGTTTGTCTCCACAATACTGATAAACTGGGTAATGGATGGATGAATGGGGGACCGATAAATGGATGATGGATGGACTTGACTATGTAACATTACAGCACAAACGTGCCATTTTACCTCTGACCATTTACATGTGTTAAAAAATAAATGGGCTGTAAAGTTTCGTACCACTGCTATAGTTCTATATCCAAATGTTTTAAGCCACACTGAATTAAATTTTTCAAACAGTTTAACAACTAGGTAAAAGATTTGTTTTAATGTTTGTCTGAAAATAAGCTGTGTAATAAAATTGACAACTGAGTTACTGGTTTGTTGGTAGTCATTTAATTATAGTATAGTAGTATATTTAAATGACAAATCAATGGATTTCATGTTCTAAATCAAGCATTACAATGTGTTTTATGTTCAAAGCAAAACAACCTAACTGCTGATGTAGACTACAGAACAGCATGGTAACATAAAAAAGAGAAACAGCTGCAAATGGCAAGACCACATGTTAGTTGGAAGTCTTCAAGAGCTGGAGAAGAAACCTTGATGTTTTAAAGTTCTCACTGTAGTGTTGAAAAAAAAAAAAGTATAAAACAATGAGTTATGACATATCTGACTAAAACATAATTCCGCAGGCCCAAAACAGCCTGAAAATACATAAAACAATGACTTCTGTCATATGTCACCAAAACGTGACTCCCCAGGCCCATAACAGCCTGAAAAGCATAAAACATTGAGTTCTGTCATAAGTCGTCAAAATGTGACTCCCCAGGCCCCAAAAAGCGGAGTAGTATGTTCCACAGGACAGCCCAGGAGCCCGGGACCACCACCGCCAGCCGCCTTATCTTTCCCCAGGCCCTCTATATCTCTGCCAGAAAGGCCCGGGGCTCCATGCGCACCGTCACCGGCCCTTGACAGCAAAAAACCATCAGACCTTCGCCATACGTTTCCTCCAATTCCCTTATAATGAAGGAGAGCCAAGCCAACTTACAACCTGGATCCAATGCCTTTTTCAAAACCTTAATACGCAGGGCTTCCTTCTTCTTTACAATGTCAGCTAGCTGTAAACCTCCGTCCTTTAACTTCCTAATCAACACTAGGTGGGCTATTGCCCCCCGAGTGGCCCCCCACAGGCACCTAGTTACCGCCAGACTGAGCCTATTGACCAGATCTGGTGGCAGGTCGCACACCGCTAGCCCATGCACCAGCATTGAAAGGCAGAGCCTGCTAATCACGATTGCCCTGCCCCTCAGCGTCAACCGGCGCCCCCTGACCGCCAAGTTCATGCTGGCCAGCACCTTGCCAATCAGCCCCTCCCACATTTCCCTTGTGCAGTCCACCTCATTTCTGCCCACCTGCACTCCTAGCACCCTATACCTATCCCCCAGCTCCCTCATTCCTTCACCACGTGCACCTAATGTGACCCCCCTCCCTCCACATTTCCCCGACTTCTGTATATTTACTTTAGCCCCCGATGCCAGACAATACATGTCCAGGACACGTAATGCTGGCCCTATGCTCTACACATTTTTTAAAAACAAGTTAGTATCGTCTGCGTACTGTATAACCTTGTGCTCTGTGCTCTGTGCCATCTGGAGCCCGTATCTCTCTGGCTCTCTCTCCCTCCACCGTGTCTCTAGCCCTTGAGCGCAGCATGGCCCCCCTGCACTTGCTCTTCTCGACGTGTTCCAGCCTGACCCTTAGCTCTAATACTTCCACAGGGCCCTCCTCCCACCCTCCTCAACCAGTCTATTTAATCTAGTCCTCAACTCCCTCTCCTCCCTTTCCATCTCCCACCTCCTCTTCCTGCTATAATTTATTATTGTTTTTCTCAGCCGTGTTTTTGCCCCCTCCCACCAGTCTACAACAGAGTCCAACCATTCCACCTCCACTGCAAAATCCTCCAACATTTTCTCTATCCTCCTACAAAAGCTCTCCTCCTCTAAATAACTGTTATTCATGATCCATAGGCCCCATTCCTCTTCTCCCCTCCAACACTTATCTCCACTCTGAGTGGACAGTGATCGCTTAACCACTGTCCCTCATACTCAACTCCCTCAATCCACCTAAGCAAACTGTCTGAAGTCAGGCAGACATCCAGCCTGCTCTACCCTGCCTTCTTGAAAACTGTCTTTTATCTAGATGAAATGTACGCCAGACCTCGAATAACCCTTTGTCCCTCATGATCTTCATCAACTCCGTCCTTGACACATCATACCTATAAGTATTATTTCTACTAATGTCTAGCCTAGACATAACCACATTCAGGTCTCCCACTAGGATGGTCTCTGGGGTTATGAATCCCGCCAGGGCCCTGAAGAACTCCCTCCTCTCCACAGCTTCATTAGGAGCGTGAGCATTGATCAGACAAAACCTGAAAGATCCCTCAAAATCCAACACTAATAATGACCCACCCGGACCCCTGTGCACCACTGCTGGTGTAGAGTAGAAAACCTGCTTCACCAGAACCACCACGCCTCGCGAGCCCGCATCACCAAGGGCACAGAACACATCAGCCCGACCCATCTCAACCATTCTCACAATGTGTGCCGACTCCCAGTGCGCCTCCTGGATGCACATGATGTCCCACCTGGGTAAATGAAACACCCTGTGCATCCTACCAGGGCTCCGCAGCCCCCTCACATTCCATGAAACTAGAGAAAAAGCCATAAGGGGGATCACCAAGAAATCTACAACCAGGGTTCAAACTACTTGGGCCTCTTAGAACGGGTTCGGCCCCGAGCATCCTCCGCCTGCCTCTTGCTAGAGAGCTCCCCCACCTCCATCAGCTCCTCTTCCCCCGAGCTTCCGGGTCCTACCACCTCTTCAGCAGGGGTAACGGCCCCCAAGCCTCGCCTTACTGCCTCCGCCCCTGTTGCACCTTCTTGGTCCCCACACTCAGATGAGAGACTGCGTTCCCGTGCACCACGTGATCTGGTCCTGGACAGGGACCCTTTTTGTGACACAGGCAGCTTGGTCGAGGCTCGGGTAATACCTGGCCTGGGAGCCTGCATCTGCCCCTGCACCTCCCCCCCTTCAGAGGCAGAGTGAGGAACCATCCCACCACTCATTCTCCTCTGGGGTTCAGCCACCCCGGCTGCAGCCTTGGGGACAGAGCCTTTGCAAGCCCCTCCCCCCTGGTAAGAGATCTGCACCCTGTCCACTCTCTTCCCAGGCGCCGTGTGGTCTGAAGAAATAGCACTGGGGGCTTCATACCCTCCTGACAGCAGGATAGGGGCGCTCTCATCTGCCCTTATACTCGGGTCCACCCCCCCCAGAAGCCCAGTATCATCCCCCTGTTCAATCTCTCTCCCCCCTCTGGCCTCTCCCCAGCTTCCCCAGGAGCCGGCCCACTACACACACACCTGCTTTCAACCAGCCGACAGCTTCTGCATCTCCGCACCCTTGGCTCCGCACACGCACGCGCATAATGGCCCTGTTTCCTGCAGTTATTACAGAGGAAGTCCGGGCAGTCTCTCAGAATATGATCCGGCTGTAAACAACCCCTACACACCTGAACCTGACGATCGTGGACGACCCTGAAATATTCAGGACCAGCCGACGTGTCAAAACGCGCCGAATACGGCAGTGAACGCACCGACTGCGTGAACCTTACCTTCACGGATCTCGTCCCGTCCACCACTGTCTCATCAGGCCACCTCCGCCTCCTCACCGCAGAGACCGCTTCAACTCCCCACATCCGCAGCTTTTCTGGGGAGTCACGTTTTAGAGAAATATGACAAAACTCAGTGTTTTATGTGTTTTCTGGCTGTTTTGGACCTGGGGAGTCACATTTGGTGAAATATGACAGAACTCAGTGTTCTATGTGTTTTCAGGCTGTTTTGGACCTGGGGAGTCACATTTGTTGAAATATGACAGAACTCAGTGTTCTTTGTGTTTTCAGGCTGTTTTGGGCCTGGGGAGTCACGTTTGACTCCCCAGGCCCAAAACAACCTGAAAACACATAAAACACTGAGTTCTGTCATATTTCACTGAAACATGACTCACTAGTTCCAAAACAGCACGAAAACACATAAAACACTGAGTTCTGTCATATTTCTCTAAAAAATTACTCCCCAGACCCAAAAACACCTGAAAACACATAAAACACTGAGTTCTATCATATTTCACTAAAACGTGACTCCCTAGATAGAAAAAAAACTGAAAACACATAAAACACTGGGTTCTGTCATATTTCTCTAAAACGTGACTCCCCAGGCCCAAAACAACCTGAAAACACATAAAACACTGAGTTCTGTCATATTTCACTAAAACGTGACTCCCTAGGTCAAAACAGCCTAAAAACACATAAAACACTAAGTTCTGTCATATTTCTCTAAAATGTGACTCCCCAGGTCAAGACAACCTGAAAACACATAAAACACTGAGTTCTGTCATATTTCACTAAAACGTGACTCCTAGATAAAAAAAACACCTGAAAACACATAAAACACTGAGTTCTTTCATATTTCTCTAAAAGGTGACTCCCCAGGCCCAACACAACCTGAAAACACATAAAACACTGAGTTCTGTCATATTTCACTAAAACGTGACTCCCTTGGTCAAAACAGCCTGAAAACACATAAAACACAGAGTTCTGTCATATTTCACTAAAACGTGACTCCCCAGGTCCAAAAAAGCCTGAAAACACATAAAACACTGAGTTCTTTCATATTTCACTAAAACATGACTCCCTAGGTCAAAACAGCCTAAAAACACATAAAACACTGAGTTCTGTCATATTTCACTAAAACGTGACTCCTAGATAAAAAAAACACCTGAAAACACATAAAACACTGAGTTCTTTCATATTTCTCTAAAAGGTGACTCCCCAGGCCCAACACAACCTGAAAACACATAAAACACTGAGTTCTGTCATATTTCACTAAAACGTGACTCCCTTGGTCAAAACAGCCTGAAAACACATAAAACACAGAGTTCTGTCATATTTCACTAAAACGTGACTCCCCAGGTCCAAAAAAGCCTGAAAACACATAAAACACTGAGTTCTTTCATATTTCACTAAAACATGACTCCCTAGGTCAAAACAGCCTAAAAACACATAAAACACTGAGTTCTGTCATATTTCACTAAAACGTGACTCCTAGATAAAAAAAACACCTGAAAACACATAAAACACTGAGTTCTTTCATATTTCTCTAAAAGGTGACTCCCCAGGCCCAACACAACCTGAAAACACATAAAACACTGAGTTCTGTCATATTTCACTAAAACGTGACTCCCTTGGTCAAAACAGCCTGAAAACACATAAAACACAGAGTTCTGTCATATTTCACTAAAACGTGACTCCCCAGGTCCAAAAAAGCCTGAAAACACATAAAACACTGAGTTCTTTCATATTTCACTAAAACATGACTGTCAGGTTCAGTGTATTATGTGTTGTGCATTTCTGTGTCGGGTGAGTCATCTGCTTGCAGATTGAAGCTACGCTGGAGCGCGAGGTAGATTGATTACACCTGGTGGAGATCAGAGCTGATGAGGAGCAGGGTGCTACTTAAGGACAAGGCAGACGTTCATTCAGTGCCTGGTTGTTAACCTATATGGTAACTTCTATGTGCTCTCCTAGTGATTCATTCCTAGTGATTATTCCGAGTTTTCCTGTGTGCTTTTGAGAAGATTTTTCTCGTGTTCGATTAACCTGCTGTCTCCAGGATTATCGTCACCCTGCTCCTTGTGTGTCCGAGGATCCTTCTGTGTCCAGCGCCTGATCTCCTGGAACCTGCACTACCTCCCTCCAGCGTTCTCACCCGACCTGGACTCACCACCTCCCGCACAGCACCGCACTGGACCTGTCCTCCTCCCGAGCTTTACCGCTGCGAACTCTGTGAGTCACTCCTCCTCCTCATTACCCTGCAATATCTCCTGCTCCCATCTACCGGCTCGAGCACTAACTCTCCTCTCCCCTTACAGTCCTGAGATCCACCTGACGCACCAGATCACCGAGCACATTCATCCACTGTATATATATTGATGTTCACGTTACCACCTGTAATAAACCCGTTCACTTTTGCACCGAACAATCTGTGTCTGAGTCTGAGTCCGGCATGTGGGTCAACAAACTGTCTGAGCCCGTGACAGAACAACCAGGCCAGTCAGACCCAGCGGACTCAGCCAGATCCCCGCTGACCAGTATGCAGGATCTGTTAGCGAGGCATGAAACCGTGCTGAACTCTCTCTGTGAGCGACAGCAATTCAACCACCAGCGGTTGGAGGATATAGCAGGACTACTACAAAGTATGCAGGTTCAGCTGTCTGCTTTTTCTCAGCCTCCTCCACAGCCTGCGTCAGCACCACCCGAGCCCGACCCTCCAGCTCCGACGACGCGCGCTCCGGTGAGCCATGTGACTCTGCCCAACCCGGAGGGTTACGCCGGGGAGCCCGGTAAGGGGTCTGGATTTCTGCTTCAGTGTTCTCTGATGTTTTGCCGGTCCCCTCAGTCTTTTCCAGATGACGCCTCCAAGATCGCACATATCATCGGCCTCCTCAGGGGACGTGCGCTTCGATGGGCGGAGGCTAAATACAACTACCCCCTCATCCAACGCACCTCCATGGAGGTGTTCGTCAAAGACTTTGAGAGAACCTTCACCTATCGAAAGTCTGAGTCCGAGATCACACACCAGCTCCGCCACATTAAGCAGGGCAGAAGGTCAGTGGCGGATTTTTCTGTGGACTTTCGTACTTTGGCAGCAGAATCAGGCTGGAACACGCCGGCGCTCAAGGGAGCGTTTGTGGGCGCATTAAGCCGGCCGATTCGAGAGCAGCTAATTCACCGTGACGAACCCCTGACGCTGGAGGATCTTATTACGCTTGCCATCCGGATCGATCACCAGCTGTCAGGTTACTTCAGGGAGGAGCAGCGGGCGCACTCACCACCGAGAGCGACGACCAGAACTGCGGAGCCAACGAGCGCACCCCGAGGTGCAGCGGGTCATGCCGGAGATGAACCGATGCAGCTGGGGAACGCACGGCTTTCTCCCACCGAGAGACAACGACGCATGGAGGCACGCGAGTGCTTATACTGCGGAACAGCAGGGCACTTNGGATGGTAGGGTCAGAATTTGGCGTCAACAACATGAAAGCATGGATCCATCCTGCCTTGTATCAACGGTTCAGGCTGCTGGTGGTGGTGTAATGGTGTGGGGAATATTTTCTTGGCACTCTTCGGGCCCCTTGGTACCAATTGAGCATCGTTACAACGCCACAGCCTACCTGAGTATTGTTGCTGACCATGTCCATCCCTTTATGACCACAATGTACCCAACTTCTGATGGCTACTTTCAGCAGGATAATGCGCCATGTCATAAAGCTGGAATCATCTCGGACTGGTTTCTTGAACATGACAATGAGTTCACTGTACTCAAATGGCCTCCACAGTCACCAGATCTCAATCCAATAGAGCATCTTTGGGATGTGGTGGAACGGGAGATTCGCATCATGGATGTGCAGCCGACAAATCTGCGCCAACTGTGTGATGCCATCATGTCAATATGGACCAAACTCTCTGAGGAATGCTTCCAGCACCTTGTTGAATCTATGCCACGAAGAATTGAGGCAGTTCTGAAGGCAAAAGGGGGTCCAACCCGTTACTAGCATGGTGTACCTAATAAAGTGGCCGGTGAGTGTAAATATAACAGGATATTACACTCAGATTTTAATGTTGTATATATCAAACTATGAATATAATACAATATGACCTGCTAATATGAATTGGACTTGTTGTTTCTGTATAATGCATTGAGACTATTTTTGTTGTGAACTGGTGCTATATAAATAAACTAAACTAAGACTGAACCAAATTGAAATGACACTGATAATTTTTCATGTAATCTTTCTTTAAAAGAGCAAAAATATAATTGAAGCATTTTAGAAACTGTCTGAAAGCAGCTGATAAACGCTGCCACAATTTATTGATACAGTAAAACCTAAAACATCACAGAGAAAAGCATAATTCTTAAAGAACAATATCCAACAATATCCAGGGCTTATTCACATTGTTTGATGAAAAACAATATCAATTTATCAATTAAAAATGTTTAGTTTTTACAGTTTAGACTGGAGTAGAACATAGTTCATTCAACCCTGTGAAAAACATGATTTCAAACACTTAATTTGGAGAGTAGACACTACTACAACACACACACACACACACACACACACACACACACACACACACACACACACATTCAGACCCAAACTTAAAAGATTGCGTTATTGAAGAAATTACTCCCATGTTAGATTACATCACAGACACACACTCATTTAGTCTTCCTTCTCTATTTGCTTACACACCATAAACGTAGCTATGTTTGCACCTGATGAAGCAGATGGTTGGTCATGAGGCACAGGCGGACACGTGTGTTTGTTAATTCATGTGAAATGAACTGAACTCTTGAGCCCACTGCCCCCCCCCTCTAAAATATTATTGTATCACACACTGACTAAGAGTAGATGGTGTGCCTTGGGGTGCACATTAATGTAAGCTGTCATTTCGGAGAATGCCCTGTGGCGATGCTCGTGACTCAGACGAGTTAAATTTAGCTATATAATGGTTGAGCAGAGAGCTCACCAGCATGTCAGCCAGCATTAAAGGAACGCTCAAGGCCCAGCAATGCACAATGAAAGAGAAGAAATAGAGCGATGAAGATAAAAAATGAGACAAAGACAAATGAGAACTACATTGGGCTTCTTGTTATTACAAGGGTAAAAACATGTGAAAAATATCTGCACATGTAATCAAAAAATGATTTTGTGACATGATGTGCTGCAGTCACAGACTTAATTTATACTTTTATCATCTTCACCAAGGATGAAAATGTTCAGAATCATTTTGTGATGCCTGTATTTTTGCAGATGACAGGACTCTGACTTGAACTGAAAGTCTGAGGTGTTCAGAGTGAAAAGGAAGGGTGGGAGTACAGTCCCCTGTGGTGCTCCTTCTGGTTAACTTTTTTAATTCATTTCAAGGCACTTTAGAAAGTTATTCCTGTTCTCCTCAATTAGGGATGAGTAATACTCAGTTCTGACTTTGCAAAGAGCTTTTTTGTACAGGAGTACAGTATTTAGTGTTTATTGAAGCTGGTGTATGATGGTGTCTTCCACTCCAACCCCACGGTGATAAACAAACTCCATTGGGTCCTAAAAGATGCTTGTATGGTTATCTAGATCGACCAAGTCTCCAGCTCTCTCCAAGACTTTCATGACATGATATTAGGGCAACAAGCCTGTAGTCATTAAGGACAGATGGATAGACAGATGGATGGACAGAAGCCTTAAACATGCATATTTACAGAATATTGCTGCATAATTCCAAACAAGTGATGAAATGCAGGAATGTAACAGGAATGTAAACAAAGTTATGCAAACCATTGCAGACATGCGGAATCAGATCAAGAATCTGTTGTTTCTGGGTGTTTGTCTGTTTCTGAATGAGAAATCAGTGACTCAGCAGAAGAGACAGAGTAAAGAGGACGAGTTTGGACACAGCCGTACATGTTGGAGCCTAAATTAGTTCTACTGGCTTCCAGTTCTGCAGCTTAAACACAGTCAGTCTCAGGGTCATCGTGAATGCAAACAAATATTAAAATAAACAGCCTGATCAGAAGAAGGTTTATTTACTGGCTCATAGGAAACTGATTACTGCATTTGACCAATCCTTGAGGAGCAGAGGGCTGCAGCGGGCTGTACGGCGGCCAGGTGCCAGTTTTGGGGTTCAGTATCGAGATTAAACCGCTCACCTCCCAATCAGAGGAAGAATTTCTTCCCCACTGGGCTACGGCTGTGGCAGGAGAGAAAGAGAAAGAAATGAGACCAAAATCCACCAAGAAATCTGTCATGGAGTTACTAATGTGGATTCTGACTTGTGTGCTTGACATTGTATTTCAGGCCACATGTTGTTATGGAACAGCGAAAAGGCCTTTTCATAGTCCACACCAGATTGTGTGTAAACTGGCATGGAAGAATGGGCCACAGCAGGGGACGACAGGCCAGCGGTAGGTGGGCCAGCCTTAGAGGTAGGAGTCCCAGACAGGAGACCTCCGGCATCTGGAGCTGCAGCGTTGAGGTTTGAGCTGGAATCAATGGGGATGAAGAAGAAGCGCTGAAGCTTGATGAACAGCTGATCTGGTGAGGACTTATGTGGAGACGTAAAAGCAGTTGTGGAATGATGTAGGTGAGTCAGAGTGTTTCTCTCTCTGATTACGGTGTTTTTGCAGACTTTAAATATTATGACTATGTCAGGTTCAGTGTATTATGTGCTGTGCATTTCTGTGTCGGGTGAGTCATCTGCTTGCAGATTGAAGCTACGCTGGAGCGCGAGGTAGATTGATATCACCTGGTGGAGATCAGAGCTGATGAGGAGCAGGGTGCTACTTAAGGACAAGGCAGACGTTCATTCAGCGCCTGGTTGTTAACCTATATGGTAGCTTCTATGTGCTCTCCTAGTGATTCATTCCTAGTGATTATTCCGAGTTTTCTTGTGTGCATTTTGAGAGAGTTTTCTTGTGTTCGATTAACCTGCTGTCTCCAGGATTATCGTCACCCTGCTCCTTGTGTGTGTCCGAGGATTTTTCTGTGTCCAGCGCCTGATCTCCTGGAACCTGCACTACCTCCCTCCAGCGTTCTCACCCGACCTGGACTCACCACCTCCCGCACAGCACCGCACTGGACCTGTCCTCCTCCCGAGCATTACAGCTGCGAACTCTTCCTGAGATCCACCTGACGCACCAGATCACCGAGCACATTCTCCACTGTATATATATATTGATGTTCACGATAGCACTTGTAAATAAACCTGTTCACTTTTGCACCGAACAATCTGTGTCTGAGTCTGAGTCCGGCATGTGGGTCAACAAACTGTCTGAGCCCGTGACAGAACAACCAGGCCAGTCAGACCCAGCGGACTCAGCCAGATCCCCGCTGACCAGTATGCAGGATCTATTAGCGAGGCATGAAACCGTGCTGAACTCTCTCTGTGAGCGACAGCAATTCAACCACCAGCGGTTGGAAGATATAGCGGGACTACTGCAAAGTATGCAGGTTCAGCTGTCTGCTCTTTCTCAGCCTCCTCTACAGCCTGCGTCAGCACCACCCGAGCCCGACCCTCCGGCTCCGACGACGCGCGCTCCGGTGAGCCATGTGACTCTGCCCAACCCGGAGGGTTACGCCGGGGAGCCCGGTAAGGGGTCTGGATTTCTGCTTCAGTGTTCTCTGATGTTTTGTCGGTCCCCTCAGTCTTTTCCAGATGACGCCTCCAAGATCGCACATATCATCGGCCTCCTCAGGGGACGTGCGCTTCGATGGGCGGAGGCTAAATACAACTACCCCCTCATCCAACGCACCTCCATGGAGGTGTTCGTCAAAGACTTTGAGAGGACCTTCACCTACCGGAAGTCTGAGTCCGAGATCACACACCAGCTCCGCCACATTAAGCAGGGCAGAAGGTCAGTGGCTGATTTCTCTGTGGACTTCCGTACTTTGGCAGCAGAATCAGGCTGGAACACGCCGGCGCTCAAGGGAGCGTTTGTGGGCGCATTAAGCCGGCCGATTCGAGAGCAGCTAATTCACCGTGACGAACCCCTGACGCTGGAGGATCTTATTACGCTTGCCATCCGGATCGATCATCAGCTGTCAGGTTACTTCAGGGAGGAGCAGCGGGCGCACTCACCACCGAGAGCGACGACTAGAACTGCGGAGCCAACAAGCGCACCCCGAGGTGCAGCGGGTCATGCCGGAGATGAACCGATGCAGCTGGGGAACGCACGGCTTTCTCCCACCGAGAGACAACGACGCATGGAGGCACGCGAGTGTTTATACTGCGGAACTGCAGGGCACTTTATCGCCGCGTGCCCCATGCGTTTAAACGGCCACAACCGTCAGAGGATCAGGGAGGTCTGACGGTTCCGCCCCAGGAAAAACCCTCCCGTCTAACGTTTTCTGTGACTCTCTTGTTTAATCAAAACTCTTTTCAGACTCTGGCCTTGGTGGACTCTGGGTGCGAGCAAAACTTTTTGGACGCTGCTCTGGCTCGTCAGCTCGAGATCCCCGTGCACAAACTCCAAACTCCTGTCCGTGTTTCCGCTCTGGATGGCCGGTCCCTCACCACCATTACCCACCGGACCTGTGAGCTGGAGGTGGTAATATCAGGTAACCATCGTGAGAATCTCTCATTTCTGGTTTTCCCCTCCACGCAGGTTCCGGTGGTACTGGGCCATCCATGGCTAAGAACACACAATCCTCACATCAACTGGAAGGAAGGTAACATAGATTCATGGAGTTTGTACTGTTTGTCCCAGTGTCTGCACTCTGCTCTCGCCAGATCCCCGTACCCCGCATGCACAGAAGAGGAGATCCCGGACATAACTCGAGTCCCCCGAGAATACCACGACCTGAGTCAGGTATTTAGTAAATCCCGAGCTGTTTCTCTTCCTCCCCACAGACCATACGACTGCGCCATAGACCTGTTCCCCGGAGCCGCCCTGCCCTCTAGCCGACTTTATAACATCTCTCGTCCGGAGCGAGAGAGTATGGAGAAATATATCAAGGAGTCGCTAGAGGCGGGCATCATCCGCCGATCCACATCTCCGCTGGGAGCAGGATTTTTCTTCGTGTCCAAGAAGGATGGGTCCCTGCGACCTTGTATTGACTTCAGGGGACTAAATCAGATTACCATCAAGAACAGGTACCCATTACCGTTACTGGCTTCGGCCTTCGAGACTGTTCAAGGAGCCACCATCTTTTCAAAACTGGACTTACGTAATGCTTATCATCTGGTTCGCATCAGGGAGGGGGATGAGTGGAAGACAGCATTTAAGACCCCGTTAGGGCATTTTGAATATCTGGTCATGCCTTTTGGGCTGACCAACGCCCCAGCTGTCTTCCAAGCACTGATCAATGATGTGTTACGAGATTTTTTGAATGACTTTGTGTTTGTTTACTTAGACGACATCCTAATCTTCTCTGCTTCCGAGGCTGAACACAGGATCCATGTCCGTCAGGTCCTACAGCGCCTCCTAGAAAACCGGCTTTTCGTTAAAGCTGAAAAATGTGAGTTCCATGTCTCTTCAGTTGGGTTCCTTGGATTCATTTTTGGAGATGGACATGTCAGAACGGATCCTGTAAAGATACAGGCAGTACTGGACTGGCCCACACCCACGACACGTAAGCAGCTTCAGAGCTTTCTGGGCTTCGCCAATTTCTACCGTAAATTCATTCGCAACTACAGTCAGACTGCTGCCGCCTTAACCTCTCTCACTTCCACTAAGCTACCCTTCACCTGGACTCTAGAGGCTAACGAGGCCTTCATCAAGCTGAAGGAGAGGTTCAGCAGCGCCCCCATCCTCGTACAGCCCGACACGTCCAAGCAGTTCACCATGGAGGTGGACGCCTCGGACTCAGGCGTGGGTGCCGTGCTGTCTCAGGTGGGACCGCACGATCAGAAGTTGCACCCTTGCGCCTTTTTCTCCCGCCGCCTCTCATCTGCAGAGAGAGGGTACGACGTGGGAGACAGGGAGCTGTTGGCCATCAAGTTGGCCTTCGAGGAGTGGAGACACTGGCTAGAGGGGGCGGTCGAACCCGTGGTGGTCTGGACGGATCACAAGAATCTGGCCTATCTCCAAGAGGCTAAACAGTTAAATCCCCGACAGTCCAGATGGTCACTATTTTTCTCACGCTTCAATTTCATAATCTCTTTCAGACCCGGTTC
>SSNP01000090.1:1155418-1160418 GCA_006937955.1 Pachypanchax playfairii
GGATTCATTTTTGGAGACGGACATGTCAGAACGGATCCTGTAAAGATACAGGCAGTACTGGACTGGCCCACACCCACAACACGTAAGCAGCTTCAGAGCTTTTTGGGCTTCGCCAATTTCTACCGTAAATTCATTAGAAACTACAGTCAGACTGCTGCCGCTCTAACCTCTCTCACTTCCACTAAGCTACCCTTCACCTGGACTCTGGAGGCTAACGAGGCCTTCATTAAGCTGAAGGAGAGGTTTAGCAGCGCCCCCATCCTCGTACAGCCCGACCCGTCCAGGCAGTTCACCATGGAGGTGGACGCCTCGGACTCAGGCGTGGGTGCCGTGCTGTCCCAGGTGGGACAGCACGATCAGAAGTTGCACCCTTGCGCCTTTTTCTCCCGCCGCCTCTCATCTGCTGAGAGAGGGTACGACGTGGGAGACAGGGAGCTGTTGGCCATCAAGCTGGCCTTCGAGGAGTGGAGACACTGGCTAGAGGGGGCGGTCGAACCCGTGGTGGTCTGGACGGATCACAAGAATCTGGCCTATCTCCAAGAGGCTAAGCAGTTAAATCCCCGACAGTCCAGATGGTCACTATTTTTCTCACGCTTCAACTTCATAATCTCTTTCAGACCCGGTTCGAAGAACGTCAAGCCAGATGCCCTCTCCCGTCAGTTCTCAGTGGACGAGACCCCCGAGACACGCACCATTGTTCCCCGAGCCTGTGTAGTCGGAGCAGTCACGTGGGACATCGAAGAGGCAATCAGACGCGCACAACTCACCGATCCTGGACCAGCTAACCAACCACCGAACCGCAAGTATGTTCCACAATCTGTACGCTCACGCCTTCTCCACTGGGCCCACACAGCCCGGTTTTCAGGTCATCCAGGAGTCGGAAGGATGGTGGGCCTCATCAGGCGGTCCTTCTGGTGGCCGTCCATGTACAGAGACATCAAGGAATACGTTCAGGCTTGCCAGGCGTGTGCGCGCAATAAGACCTCCAACCAACATCCCCACGGACTGCTCCAGCCCCTCGAGACCCCCGGCAGACCCTGGTCCCACATAGCCCTGGACTTCGTGACCGGGCTGCCGGTTAGTAAAGGGTTTTCAGTGATTTTAACAGTGATTGACCGTTTTTCCAAGGCTTGTCATCTCATTCCCCTTAAGAGACTGCCCTCTGCATTAGAGACTGCCCGGCTCCTGGTTAAGCATGTTTTCCGACTCCATGGGCTCCCTGTCGAAGTACTTTCTGACAGGGGCCCCCAGTTTATCTCCCAGGTTTGGAGGGAGTTCTTTTCGGCACTCGGGGCGCGCGTGGTCCTCAGCTCCGGATTTCATCCGCAGACCAATGGTCAGACAGAGCGGATGAATCAGGAGCTGGAGGCCGCGCTGCGCTGTGTGTGTTCGAACGATCCCTCCACCTGGAGTGAACATCTGCCATGGGTCGAATACGCGCATAACGTGCATGTGTCTTCTGCTACAGATAAGTCCCCGTTTGAAATATCCCTTGGTTATCAGCCCCCCCTGCTGCCCTCCGAGAATAACCCACCTACCCATCAGTCCGTCCACTCACATGTCAGGCGGTGTAGGCGCGCCTGGGCGCAGACGGTGGCTGCCTTGGAACGCACCAAGGAACAAAACTGCAGGGTGGCCAACCGGCGGCGCCTCCCGGCGCCCACCTACACCGTCGGGCAACAGGTATGGCTTTCCACCCGTGACATTCAGCTCAAACAAACCCATAAGAAACTGGCTCCCCGTTACATAGGTCCTTTTGAGATTCTGTCTGTCCCTGGTCCCTCCACTGTCAAGCTCCGCCTGCCCGCTTCTATGCGGATCCACCCTGTTTTCCATGTTTCTCTTATCAAACCTGTGAATTCTAGCCCCTTGTGTCCTCCGTCCGCTCCCCCCCCTCCCGCCCGTGTGGTTGATGGCCAACTCGTGTACACCGTGGATCGTCTGTTGGACGTGCGACGACGTGGACGAGGCCGGCAGTTCCTGGTAGCCTGGGAGGGCTACGGACCAGAGGATCGCTCCTGGGTGCCGGCCTCCTTTATACAGGATCCCCAGCTCATCAGGGATTTTGAGGCATCTCGTGCCGTACCGCCAGGTGGCGGTCGTTGAGGGGGAGGTAATGTCAGGTTCAGTGTATTATGTGCTGTGCATTTCTGTGTCGGGTGAGTCATCTGCTTGCAGATTGAAGCTACGCTGGAGCGCGAGGTAGATTGATATCACCTGGTGGAGATCAGAGCTGATGAGGAGCAGGGTGCTACTTAAGGACAAGGCAGACGTTCATTCAGCGCCTGGTTGTTAACCTATATGGTAGCTTCTATGTGCTCTCCTAGTGATTCATTCCTAGTGATTATTCCGAGTTTTCTTGTGTGCATTTTGAGAGAGTTTTCTTGTGTTCGATTAACCTGCTGTCTCCAGGATTATCGTCACCCTGCTCCTTGTGTGTGTCCGAGGATTTTTCTGTGTCCAGCGCCTGATCTCCTGGAACCTGCACTACCTCCCTCCAGCGTTCTCACCCGACCTGGACTCACCACCTCCCGCACAGCACCGCACTGGACCTGTCCTCCTCCCGAGCATTACCGCTGCGAACTCTGTGAGTCACTCCTCCTCCTCATTTCCCTGCAATATCTCCTGCTCTCATCAACCGGCTCGAGCACTAACTCTCCTCTCCCCTTACAGTCCTGAGATCCACCTGACGCACCAGATCACCGAGCACATTCTCCACTGTATATATTTATGTTCACGATAGCACTTGTAAATAAACCTGTTCACTTTTGCACCGAACAATCTGTGTCTGAGTCTGAGTCCGGCATGTGGGTCAACAAACTGTCTGAGCCCGTGACAGACTAAGTTGTGAATTTTACGTGCACATCTATGTGTGTATGTTTGTGTGGTGATGGCTGTGAAAAAAGTAACACTCATGGCGCATCCTCATGACAGCAGCATGGAGTTCGTCCTCATAAAGTCTTTTATTCTGTGTGAGTGATTTCATCACTCTCTCGGTCTGATTTAAGGAAACACATTAATGACGCAGTGTTGCTACAACCAGCTGCTATGCAGAGTTTAACCACTTTATCAATGAAAACATGAGCTCAGAAAAGCTTTTCAATGTCCGTGTACCATAAGATGTAAACAAAGAGCTGCGATCATGTTTCATCCCTTCTGGTTCTATTAGCTTGAAAACTGAGACTTGCCCAAAGCTCATAAAAACATTCCTACCTGCCTTATGAGAGTCAAACAACACAAATCTGTACTATGATTCATAAAGAAAGTTATACTGCTTCTAAATGTTTTATTAAGACCTGAGCGTGTCACAAACACTTCACTTTACAAACACTTTAAGCAAAAAGGTAAAAGTAAAGCAACAACCAGGAACTATAGTTATAAATGGTATAGTTATAAATTGGAGGGCGGCGTAGTCTAGTGTTTGAAAGGCGGTGGGTTCGATCCCTGGTGCCGTCAAGCTACGTCGAAGTATCCTTGGGCAAGATACTGAACCCGCCACTGCCCCCCGGGCGTTGTTCAAAGATGTCTACCCTCTTGGATGGGTTAAATGCAGAGCTGAATTTCCCCACGATGGATGGATGGATGGATGGATGGATGGATGGATGGATGGACATAAAGCACATAATGACACAAAGGAGAACAGTAAATATATACCTCTTCAAAATAAACTCACAGCAAACGCTGGTAAAACTTAATGAGGAATAAAGCAAGAATAAACTCATAACCCTAATATTAACTCAGACTGTCTTTAACTCATACAGTGGTGTGAAAAACTATTTGCTCCCTTCCTGATTTCTTATTCTTTTGCATGTTTGTCACACAAAATGTTTCTGATCATCAAACACATTTAACCATTAGTCAAAGATGACACAAGTAAACACAAAATGCAGTTTATATATGATGGCTTTTATTATTTAGGGAGGAAAAAATCCCGCCCTACATGGTCCTGTGTGAAAAAGGAATTGCCCCCCTTGTTAAAAAATAACCTAACTGTGGTGTATCACACCTGAGTTCAATTTCTGTAGCCACCCCCAGACCTGATTACTGCCACACCTGTTTCAATCAAGAAATCACTTATATTTTAATTTTAATTTAATAGTTTAATTTTTCTTTTCCCGTTCCATTGATTTTTATAGTAACTTTGTTGTGTAGCTGTATTTCTGAAGATCTGTTTCTAATAACCTTTATCTACTTTTTATAGTTGACTTCACTCCAATTATTTCACAGCCAAGTGCAAACTTGGCTTGAAGCGTGCAGAGAAACACTAAACAAAACACAGACCCCAAAACACTGGAAATCACACCACAGTGCAGAAATGTATAATTTTAAATTACAAACATTGGCATGCACACACAGAGCTTCTTTAAGTCTTTCATCCAAACAAAGCAGCAGATATTATTGAATTCTTTCAGCAGATACGAGATGGTGGCGAATGGAACAGTGAGATGTGGTGCTGTAAGGCACAATCTGATGACCTCATCGGAGAGACTCGCAGCTCTCATCTTCTCTCTGCTTCAACTCAGCCACACACACACATAGACCAAGGAACTGTCCTCCACACGAGTCCCCTGCTGCCGCCAATACATACAACCTGAGGCATGTACAGAAAAGACACAACTTTTTACATCACTCATCCACACGAGCCAAATTTAGAACTGGACCACACGCCTTGAGGAGAAATGTTGTTAAACAAATAGATCTCCAACCACTTGCAGAAAAGAGATGCATTAGTTATTTTTTGTAAATGAAATTTGCATGCAGATACACCTAAGCAAGAGGACATGAAGATTTTTTTTTATTATTTTCTTACAGAAAATAGGTTATAGTCAATCAAATATACAAATGGGCCCTTTCATCAAAAACATTCTCCAATAATTCAAGATAGGGTGTCTCACAGGTAGCAACATCTTCAAGGTATCTACCAAAGTAGGGGCAATGTCTCTTTACCATACCATACCATACCACACCGCACCACTCCATACCATACCATACCATACCAT
>SSNP01000090.1:1165418-1182898 GCA_006937955.1 Pachypanchax playfairii
TACCATACCATACACCATACACCACACCACACCATACCATACCACACCATACCATACCATACACCATACACCATACCATACCATACCATACCATACCATACCATACCATACCACACCATACCATACCCCATACCATACCATACCATACCCCACCATACCATACCATCACCATACACCATACCATACCATACCATACCATACCATACCATACCATACCACACCATACCATACCATACACCATACCATACCATAGAAAAAATTAACATCACAAACAGAAGAGGGAAACACCAAATGAAACTAAATGAAGAGATCAAGTTTACGAGTAGAAAGCCAGTGATAAATGCCAGGTTTTTAGGTGTGATTTGAACACAGCAATGGAAGCTGCCTGTCTAACCAGGAAAGGGAGCGAGTTCCACAGCTTCAGGACACAGACAGAAAAAGCCCTCTCCCCTCTGGACTTTTCAACACCTTAAGTCACAGCACACATAAATACCACTCCTTAGCATTATTACCAAACATGTGAACATGTGTTCATGCTCAGAGTCGACGGGGGACTGGTGTCTGTCTCCAGCAGTCATTCGGCAAAAAGTAGCATTAAACCCTAGACAAGTCACCAGTCCATCACAAGGCCACATAAAGACACAACCATTGACACACTCCCACCTGGGACCAATTTACAGTTTCCAATTAATCTAACATTCATTTTTTTAGTTTGTGGGATGAAACTGGAGTTCTCTAAGAAAACTTACAGAAGCACTGGGAGAACATTCAAACTCTATACAGAAAGGTCCATCTGAGTTTTGAACCCAGGACCTTCTTGCTGTGAGAAGGGTACAAATTGCTCACACTGACTGAACTTCATTAGCATGTTTGTAATCAGCATATTATTTGTGCTATTTGCTTTGTGAGTACCTTAAAAAGAAGAAGCTGATGTACGTGATAAAGAAAAGGTTACAAAAAGCTGGTGATGTGCATTTTTGTGAATCTGCACCTTAGTGTAAAAACACAGGTAGTAATATAGTAGAATAGGCCATAGTGTGTATTAAAAGTCAGTCTTCAAAAGGCAAGTACATTCCTTACAAAATGAATTCAATGTGTCAACCTAGGTTTGGGAACAGGATCATGCCTTAACCACACCTCTAACACCTGGAAAGCCTTGTTATACACTGCTCACCCTCCCAATATAGTTTTGCATGTGCTTTTGTCAAGACAGACCAAGCTCCATACTGCTTCAGTCAACTACAGTCTTTAATCAAAGTTTTAAAACCAAAAAGCAAAGCGAGCAAACAAACTCTAACTCAGATGCCTCCTTCATTGTCAAATCATTCCCAGGGAAGTCATTCCAAATCTGTCACAATCACATGGTCTCCCACCCATGCCACTAAACCTGAGACTCAGCAGCCCTGTGAGATGCCTCAGACTCTTTCTTTGGGATTTCACTTGCTGTAAACTTCAAGACCAAGGGCCTCCTCCTTCATCAGTAGGTCCATATTGAGGTAATCTGACTGTTTCTCAGTGCACATACATCCCTTCATCCCTACATCAGCTTTTCATGCTAATACACCTTCTATTTCTTCATATCTCACTTAGTACATCATTCTTACTACCTAAAAATTAATTGTTGCTTTCCTCAAAGGTCAAGATATTAGCTACTTGTCATGTACTATCCATGCCACATTGCTGCATTTTTTTAGCTTGCTCACAACATTGTTTGTCTTAAGGCCGGTTCAAACTGGCTGCAGAAGGGCTGCGAAGCGGCGCGGAACGGAGACCACTTCCATTTGGCACCCTCGTTACTCTATGGTGTAGTACACACCAGACACTGAGCACTGCGGTCCTCCACAGCGATCATTTTGGCATTTGGTCTGTTTTTTACACAAGCAACGAGCAATCTGTGTAAATTCTGGCAGAAAGCCACTCTGAGACACATGAGACCATCAGGTCAATTTTGAAAATAAAAGCAATTCTTCAAAATAAAATACTGCGATTGACAAATGCGATCATATTAGTTTCTTTAAATAGACTATAGAGCTGAAAATAAACCCTATACACACACACACACACACAGAGCAAGTGGGCTGATTACATTGGGGGTGGGGGTGGGGGTGGGGGTTTAGGGTGTCTAAACACAAACAGGGAAAGAGCAAGAGGCAGAGAGGAGTTGGTGACAAGTCAAGATGGACTATGTCAAATTAGGAGTAGGAGTGAATAAAACAAGCTCTCGTCAATGATTGAATGCTGTTATTTACTTATTTACTTATCCACGATGAAGAAAATAGCTCTGAGTAAACGGATGAAACAAAGCGCTTGTGGACCGTCAGAGAGAAATTTGTGTTTGCTTCGCAGCCCTTCGCAGCGCTTCACAGCACTTAACAGCGCTTTGCAGCCAGTGTGAATCAGGTGTTAGTATTATTTTGCTTCTGTGATTTGGTTCCCGTTTAGTAGTTTTGTGTTTAGTTCAGTATTGTGTTTTGTACAGACAACACTCAATCCTTCACCTAGACCAGTTATTTAGTTAATGTCTTGCACCTGTTCCCAGTCATCACCCTCACTCCACTCACCTGTCTGTCTCAAACCCCTTTGTGTCTTATATTTATGGCTAGTTTGTTGAATGCTTTTGAGCTTCCAAATCCACATCCGTGATTATCCCTGTCTGTCAGTCTCTTAAATCTTCGGCTTGACCCTGAACTGTTCCTAAACTCATCTCCTCCTGCCAATTTTTAGATTGTATAACTAGATATTTGAATTACTCGGGTTTGACCTGTTTGCTTTGGGACTACCACTCTGCCTCCATCCACTCAGCCTGTAAGTTCTATAAATACAATTAACTTTGTTTGGCTTTGGTTTCCTTTCACAGTTCTGATTCATTCTCACCTCAGTAAACATCTTTTCAAACTGCCTTCTCACCCTCTCCACTGTGCATTTGAACAATCAGCCTCTTTGACATTAAAGTCCTAGCTTGTTACCTTCTCATTGGGCTCTTCTCTCCTTTTTTTACTCCCAACTGACAGTCCAATCATTTTCCTCTCCATGACTCCTCTCCCTTTTCCATCCCCCAAATCTTTTATTATTGTACAACCTTAATTTCTATCACCAACAACGCTGCCTCCTCAGCTTTGTTCAGTCATATTATCAATAATCAAGGCATCACATTAAAATATTTAAGGTAAGTCAGGTTGAACAAAAGTGTTGAAACAGCCAACAGACCAAAACATTATTTAGAAATCCCCACAGAAACACTGACTTCAATAATTACTTCCAAATGAAGACACATTCATAACCAGAATAGACGTTTCCATGCATATAAAAATCACTCCTCAAAATTGAGAGCAAAGCTCATTAAAGTCATACAAGATATTTAGTCAGCAGCTAGTAAAAAGGGCTGAGACGTATTCAAAGAAAAACTCAGAGAAAAAAAATCCTGGTAATTACTAACACATGGTCCTTTTGACAATAACACACAAACACAGTGCAAACAGAGAAAAACTCACCATTCAAAACAAACTCATCAGTTAGGCCATAACTCACACAGGGTCTTGACTCCACTTCTTTAGCTATTAAAATCCTACTGTCAGGTCATTTGGCCTGTCAGAGGCTGCAAAAGGGCAAGTAGTGCAGTCTGTGTGTCTGTCTTTGCTTGCATGACTGTGGTAACACTGTTGGATGTTTTCTCCTCAGCATAAGGTAATCATTAGACATGAGAGGGGACTAGTGGTAGTCTCTGTAAAATCCTTAAAGATCGTTTTTGCAGAAAATAAGTGGTCTGCTGTTGCAGTTGATAAATATGTGGCCACAGTGGATATGGCACAATGCAGGGAGATCACAATAAACTCACACAGGATTTTGAAGAGAACTCAATTAGGGGTTTGAGCAGCAGTGAAACAATAAGGAAAACAGCCTGTAACATTGCCTGTCCAAATGCGTGTGAATTATGATAACGCTGAACATTATCAAGGGTTTATTTCAGTGTACTAGACCAAATGTCGCCTACTTATTTTAAGAACCAGGCTACTTAACTGTGCATTACGTAGGGGAGCAGAGGTGTATATAGACTGAGTATGGATAAAAGAAATAAAGTAGATTTGGCTAATTATCATAATCCTTGGAATAAATCCATCTCTGAGAATTAGCCTGAACTGATGAAGTGACATTGATGGATAAAGGAAAAAGTTTTTGTGGCTCACTGTGGACTTAGAACTCTGTACTCAACATACCTAGCTCCTGATGTTTAAATCCACAACTTGACTCCAGCACACACGTAACCTAACCCTAACCCTAACCCGTATTCAAAACAGATACATGGATCTACAAAGTGAGCTCCTGAAAAATGAGCTCTGTTGAGAACCGTGATTGTATAAATTTTGGCATCCCTAGTACATGCAAACAAGAAGGAACTGTGTGTATCTGTACATGAAGACCTTTAAGCGCCTTGTACTTACCCACCTTAAAGTGCAACTCAAACCCTCCAGACTATAACCCCGCCCACACTCCCTTTTTTATAAAATGCCTCAAAAAGAGGCGTTGCCTGGTGGACCAGTGCACATGTGGGGAGGCTAGGCGGGCTGGCTGTGATTGACATATTGCATACTTGACACAGAAGGCCAGCCACCAGAAAGGAAGAGATGAAAATGGACGAAGCTGCTGCTGTGGATGAGTCAAGCGACCCTGATCTGTATCGCTTCGAGCCGATAGCTCGCCCTGCAGCAGCTTAGAATTGGGCTCGTCTCTTAGTGGTACATTATTGTTAGCTTTAGCCTGTCTCAAGGGGTGCAGCTACCTGTGGCCGCTGTACCTTATTGTTTACAACAGAAAATATGTTGCAGAGAGGTACCCAAGGAAAAAATCACAGGAACTCGGCATGAAGAGAAAATTATTCAGTAATGTGCAAAAAACCTTTTTTTCCCCACACAATCACAAACATTGTACTAAAATTAACTCTGATAAATACTTGCTATTCCAACTCCACCTTGTTCTGAAGGTGTAGCTGAGACAGAGCAGAGCTTCTTTTATACTCCATAGCACCAAATGCTGATGTCACAGATAGAGAAAATAAAGTCTCAGCCAATAGCAATGCCTGATTCAAATTCAAGTGCAGTGTTAATGTCTTAACCTAAAAATATAGGTTTTTATGAAAATATTTTATATCACACCTTTAATACTTCAGAAACATCAACAAAGTCATGAAATTTGGGTGACAAGGCCTCTTTAATATAAAACGGTAATTTGGTGAAAGTCTTTGTAAACCTGTCTGATAACTCATCAAGAAAAACTGTATAAAGAAGCAAATGAAAGCCAAAGACCACAGGAATAAATATTCATGCTGTACTACATCAAACAATCAGCCTTCAAGGTCACAGTAACGCTTTCATTACAGCGTGTTTTAGTGATGGCATCTGCTCATAACATCAGGTGTTCCTTTAATGAACACTCAGCCAAATTACTTACAGTAGACTAGCTGTGCGTCATGACAAGCAGCAGTGGCTCATGTTTGCTTTGATGTTATTCAAAGGGGACTTTGTTGTTGAAACATCATTGTTCACCATCTCTTTTTAGAATCAGACTTGAACAAAGTAGCAGATTATGTTCTTTCCACCCTACAGGGGTATATGAGACTATTCATCATCATTATAGAGATGTCTTCTTTGTGAGATCATGCATATCAGAAGTGTGGGTCAGTTTTCTAGAGTCCAGAGCTGTTTGCTCAAGACAGAATTACAGCTGCACAATCATTACCTATATTACACATGGGAAGGGTTCGATAATTCAACGTGCATCTACTGATTGACACTGACACTATGTTTGTGGATACAAATGGCTGATCAACCCTGACCCCATTCTCACACCATCAGATGTGGAATCTGCCAACAACGCCAAATTGTAATGGAAGAATTAAATATACTGCACGTGCGTGTGTATGTGGTGTGTGTATATGTATGTATATATCCAGGGTGGGCCATTTATATGGATACACCTTAATAACATGGGAATGGTTGGTGATATTAACGTCCTGTTTGTGGCACATTAGTATATGTGAGGGTGCAAACTTTTCAAGATGGGTGGTGACCATGGTGGCCATTTTGAAGTCGGACATCTTTGATCCAACGTTTGTTTTTTCAATAGGAAGAGGGTCATGTGACACATCAAACTTATTGGTAATTTCAAAAAACAATGGTGTGTTTGGTTTTAACGTAACTTTATTCTTTCATTAGTTATTTACATTTGCTAAGTTTCGTGAAACTGGTTCAGTGTTGGATTTGCCAAAATGTGGACTCATGAAAACTGTCACTAATGAAGAAACAAATAAAAAATGTAATACTGCTTAACTGTGTTCAAGCTCTGGCTTGTTTACATCAGTCATGACGTCTGCAAGAGAAAAAAAAAAAAAACCTCAAGTGGGAGTCCGGTGGGAGTCCAGTGCTGACAACAAACTTCCAGCTCCAGTTTAGCGCCACTGTGCATCACTCAATACAGCATCCGTGCAGAAACTCGCCTGGAAGCTTACTTCTGATGCGCTTAATGTCACAATAATAATACATTTATGGAAAAAAATGCACCAAAACGGTACGCAAGTGGACCGACCAAATGGGCCAAACCGAATGGGCCGAACGATTGGGACTGAACGATTCAACACATACCCGCGAACCGTTACACCCCTAACAGTAAGACAGACTTTGGTAGCTAGAAGAGTCTGCTTTTGTGATTATCACTCAAGATTAACAAACATAATCAGGTATGACTGTCAGTGTGAAACAGGTTATAATATTCAATGTTCAGCAGCCTAACTCTAAAGTAGTTCCCCATGGCCAGTTTTTAATTATCACAGAGGGTTGTGGTGAATGTAGTATCAGCCCAAGCTGATAGAAGGGACTCTTTCTTAGCCATCAATAAAGAGCAATTGTTGCAGAGCAATAAAGAGCAGCAGACTCCTCTCTTGTTCTCTCGAGGACCTACTGGGGTGGATTTAGTGGGACGATAGATGGATGATGTGACCGATACTGTTTTTCTAAGGATTATGGCATTTCTTAGAAGCCATTTAGACTCTCTAATCTTGTATCAAACCTATCTGAATAAATAAAAATTACCTGTTTTTGATAAGGAGGTAAGATACTGTGCAATCCTCTTACTATGCACGAGTGGACTGAACAAGTAAAGTTTATGAGATAACATTCGGAATAATATATATCCATAAGTATGCAAATCGAGGCCAATTACATTCCCAGAATCACCCAATATGAACCCTAGCTGTCCAAATCTAGTCATACATAATCTCTGGTGTGCTTAACAAGGATGGAAGGCTGGGTTAAAAATCCATACGTTGTCTTTTATGTTTTCTCAAGACAAAGCAAAATCAGATTAAGAGAAAAACTCAAACATAAAACTGTTTAACAGCCAAATGTGTTCAAACTGAGGGTAAGGCCATTTTTTATAAATGACTAAACCATGAGAATATATAGTACATCTGACTGAAATCTTTCATGCGTAGGAAGAAAAAAAAAGGGAGAAAAAAAAAGAAGAGGCAGGAAAATAAGAGTTCATTTATTCCCTTGGGTTTTCCTGCTCATTCAGGGTCATGTTATATGAAACTGTACAACAATATGAGCACATCCAGTTCATTAAATCTAACAAGCTTTGAGTCTCTCAAGAGCCAACACAGTTATTGGAGATAAAGGGTTTTATCTAAACCAAGTGTTGTTTGTAAAACAGAAGTAGTAATAGTGTTTGATCGTCTGTAACACAAAAAACAAAAGCTTTTTTGATCTCAGTATATTCTGAAATGATCTAATCTGTTAGACATCTACACAACTTTTAATATCTATATACCATCTCAGTCTGACTGAGTCAGACTGAATCTATAGCTTTTGTAGGAACTTGGTCAATCAAAAAATAAACTCAGTAATGGAGATCTTGGACCACCCTCATCATAGCCTGACCAATCAGATCCTCCAGCATTATGTTCAAATGCAGAAGGATCTGACACCGGAGCCGCACCCAATCATTTCCACGTCAAATGTTAGGACGGACCAATTACATATAACCTTTGTTGTGCGTCATCCTGAAAACACGGAACTAGTGTTTTCCACCCAGAGCACAACATTCAACATGGCGGACTCGGCTGTGGATGAAGCGTTTATTTCTGCGCTTTCTTCGGTTTTGCTTGGGGCGGTCAAATACATGAACCGAGTGTGCAATGACACCTCGTATTCACAAGTTTTTGACACAAAAGTGACAACTGTCATTAATATTCGTCTTTTCTCCTCCATTAACCATGGCTCTGTGTCCATTAAACAGAAATTTATGGTTTATGGTATTATTTTCAGTGTTTTTGGTGGAAGTTTTAAATGTCCTACATTCTTAAACGTTGCTTGAATGCACCAGGTCTGCATGCAGCTAGCACTAGCAGCTAGCACTAGCAGCTAGCACTAGCAGCTAGTGCAGACAAGCTTCTGCGACAAGAAAGAACAAACCTGGTCTGTAATCTGCAGAGAATATCGGCGACATTCTCGCCAGATTTATTGTTAGGCACTATTTAGAGAAAAAAGTCATAAAGGAGGTCTGGAAATTTAGTTAGAAATAGCAAAGTTGGCAACACTGGTTTGGTGCAGGGTCATGCGCTGATTTCAGAACTGTGTATGAACACCATTGTTGCTGTGTTTGTCTAGTTTAACTGCAGTTAAATCTCGACTATTGAGCACAAACGGTACTGAAAGTATTTATTTATCCCCAAAACTGAGTGCTGCAGCTCATTTTATAGCGGCACTGTTCACTCACGGAGTCACACGTTTTGGCCATGTTGTATCAGTGATTTAGGTCTTTCAGCTGAAAACCGAAAATGCACTTTTGGGTCATTTTCTTCCAGAAATTTTCAGTGGCCAAAATTTCGGTGCATCCCTACATATTTCCCTATTATTGGAATACAAAAAGAAAACCCTGTATTTTCATTTTCTGTATTTCTAGACTCATCTGTAAATACTGGTATAAATGATTTATGTACACTACCTAATCTTTCTTCTACAATCCTGTCCCAGCTTCATTTACCTTTATCTACATTTACATTTGGAAAAATCCAAACAGGGGTGGCTGAATATACAAATGTCTTTGTTATTTCTTTATCATGTATTTAATCTCCTTTGCTAACCTACTTGACTTCCAAATTATACTCTTATACTTATTATTTCCATTCTCCCAACATTCATACACCAGGTGCTCTTCATCTTTACATTCCCGAATGCTTGCCCAATAATTTAATGTCAGTTGTTTGTATCTCAACTGCAACCTAATAACAAACTGAAAGTCAGGTGAGTATCTACAGAGGATGAGTGATTACTGAGAGGGAACAGCTGGGGGAAGAAGTCCCAGAGACGAACCGAGCTGAATGTAAAACAGATGGGACAAAAATCCAGACAGAGTTAAGCTGACGAATAAAAGCAAATGGAGACAAGAAATCTCAAAAAGTAGAACTTAAGTAATACAAGAGACAAAGACACTGAGAGTAGCACACAACAAACCGGCAGGGAAAACACAAACAGAAACAAGAAGATGCAAAAAAAGTAATGATTAAATGCAGAATAAAAATGAAGTATTCCATATGAAGCAAGGGAAAACAGGAAGCCAGAAAAGCTTTCAAAATAAGACTACATGGAGAACTAAAAGCAGAGCAGGAGGAGGAAAAGAAAGTTCCTCCCACATTGTGATTTACACCAAAAATTAACCTGTATTTTTTTTAACAAGCACCTAAACCCTTTATAGTAGTGTTACATTCGCATATGTTAAAAATGGCCCTATTTGTCATGGTTCAGTTACCAGGTAGGGGGGGGTTGTTCTGAACTCCAAAGCGACCCAACTCCAAGACACACACACGAGATCCAGTAATCAGTGATAGAGAGTTTATTGTATAACATGCACAAGACAACAGTACAGTGAAACTGAAATGTGCACGATGAAAAACCACAGGACTGGAACGGTAGTGGGGTGGAGACTCGATCCTGGAGGAGAGGCTCGTTATTAACATATGAAAACAGCCCGCTGCAGTGTGCGGGGATAGTGCTTGGATACTCACTGTGACGCGGTGACTGAAACTGCGTGTGGTGAGATCCGAGGGACACTGCAGCGGGGGTGGTGCTCCAGGAGTCGAGGCAGTACGGTGAGGTCCGGGACGCGGTGCTGTCGATGCCTGCGTGGGTCCAGCAGGGGAGGCAGCAGCGCGCTCACCGGAGAGGTGTGGATCCAGAGGCGACCAGGGACAGACAGGAGCCAGAGGGAAAGAGCCAGTCGCGTATCTCCGCAACTGAGCTCTAATTCTTCCGTGTCGAAAAACCAGTGCTCACAATATGCGGGTACTCACCACGCAGAGGCACTGGCTCTGGAGGATGCTCCAGGACACGGGTCCGAGGACGGGGAAAGGAGAGCGGGTCGGAATGCTCACGACCGCTGAAACTCCGTCGGAGGTGAGTCCTCTATTCCGGCTCCAGGGGCTGTCTGCACAGTCGATACTGTGACAGGAGTGACAGCAGCGCGGTGACCGGTGAGGCACTCAGAGCTGGAGGAGCGCTCCAGCATATATAGCTGAGATGAGGAAGAGAAGGCAGGTTAGTAGCACTAACGAAAACAACTGTCATAAATAATCCCCGGCCACTCTGTACCACGTTAAGGGTGTGTAAGAAGCAACGAACTGGCGCCTGTCTGTGGTTCTTCCTCTGTTTAAATACCCAGCTCTCCTGAGCTGGGTAACGATCCACACCTGCAACCACTGATGACTGCCACGCCCTGGAACTGACAATTAGTGTCACAAGCACCACACACACCAGCTGCAGAGATCCCCATAGTCACCAGTGAAAACACACTTACAGTGAAAACACAGCCATCACCAAACATCAGCCCAACACAAAACCCCAGACCCTGACAGGACCCCCCCCCTTAAGGGGCGGCACCCGACGTCCCAAACACAAAGACCCCAGTACGGGTGGGAGGTGGGAGGTAAGGCAGGGGGGACAAACCCAAGGTCAGGGTCAAACAAACAAAAAGCCAGGCTAAACATAAACACAGTCAAACCTGGGACCCAAAAAGCGCCCTAGGCGCAGAGAGTCAGGAGGCGGCCTGGGCCCTGGTGAGTGGCTCCTCGACTCCAGTCTAGCGGCCGGCCTGAAGACCGCTCTAAGAGGCGTCCAGAGTCTGGTGGACGGCCTGGAGGCCGCTCTGAGAGGTGCCCAGAGTCTGGAGGGCGGCCAGGATGCCGCTCTGAGAGGCGCCGAAGGTCCGGAGGGCGGCCAGGATGCCGCAATAAGAGGCGCCGACAGTCTGGGGGACGGCCTGGAGGCCGAGAGGAGAGATGTCCAGACTCTGGAGGACGACCTGGGTGCCGCGAAGCCGTGAGGCGCAGCGCGCCTATGGTGCGGCCTGGACGCCGCGAAGCCTGGAGGCGCAGCGCGCCTATGGTGCGGCCTGGACGCCGCTGAGCGTTGAGGCGCAGCGCGCCTGAGGTGCGGCTTGGGCGCCGCTGAGCGTTGAGGCGCAGCGCGCCTGAGGTGCGGCTTGGGCGCCGCTGAGCTTTGAGGCGCAGCGCGCCTGGAGGACGGCCTTGGGGCCGCAAAGCGAAGAGGCGCAGCGCGCCTGGAGAGCGGCCTTGGTGCCGCGAGGCGAAGAGGCGCCGCGCGCCTTGAGTGCGGCCTGAGAGCCGCGGAGTGAAGAGGCGCCTGACGTCTGGAGCGCGACTTGAGAGCCGCGGAACGAGGAGGCGCCTGGCATCTGGAGTGCGGCCACTGCTGCCAGCAGAGAGACGGCCGCTGATGCCGAATGGAGGTCTGGGTGGTCTTGGAGGTCTGGAAACTGGATCTGATGCCATCGGGGAACCGTCGCGGACGGCGACGTTCCCGGACCCCGGCGTTGGAGGAATGTCGCGGACGGCGACTTCCTCGAACCCAGTCTGAAGTGTTGGAGGACCGTCGCGGACGGCGACGTCCTCGAACCCAGGGGGAGGCGTTGGAGGACCGTCGCGGACGGCGACGTCCTCGAACCCTGGCGGAGGCGTTGGAGGACCGTCGCGGACGGCGACGTCCTCGAACCCTGGAGGAGGCGTTGGAGGACCGTCGCGGACGGCGACGTCCTCGAACCCTGGCGGAGGCGTTGGAGGACCGTCGCGGACGGCGACGTCCTCGGACCCTGGTGTTGGAGGAGCGTCGCGGACGGCGACGTCCTCGAATCCAGGAGGATGTGCTGGAGGACCGTCGCGGACGGCGACGTCCTCGGACCCTGGCGTTGGAGGACCGTCGCGGACGGCGACGTCCTCGAACCCAGGAGGATGTGCTGGAGGACCGTCGCGGACGGCGACGTCCTCGAACCAAGGCGTTGGAGGACCGTCGCGGACGGCGACGTCCTCGAACCCTGGCGTTGGAGGCGCGTCGCGGACGGCGACGCCCTCGGACCCAGGCGTTGGAGGCGCGTCGCGGACGGCGACGCCCTCGGACCCAGGCGTTGGAGGACCGTCGCGGACGGCGACGTCCTCGAACCCTGGCGTTGGAGGCGTCGCGGACGGCGACGCCCTCGGACCCAGGCGTTGGAGGACCGTCGCGGACGGCGACGTCCTCGGACTCTGGATGAAGCGCTGGAGGGCCGTCGCGGACGGCGACGCCCTCGGCCCCTGGAGTTGGAGGACCGTCGCGGACGGCGACGTCCTCAGACCCGGGAGGAAGCGCTGGAGGGCCGTCGCGGACGGCGACGCCCTCGGCCCCTGGCGTTGGAGGCGCGTCGCGGACGGCGACGCCCTCGGACCCAGGCGTTGGAGGACCGTCGCGGACGGCGACGTCCTCGGACCCTGGCGTTGGAGGCGCGTCGCGGACGGGGAAGCCCTCGGACCCAGGCGTTGGAGGCGCGTCGCGGACGGCGACGCCCTCGGACCCAGGCGTTGGAGGCGCGTCGCGGACGGCGACGCCCTCGGACCCAGGCGTTGGAGGACCGTCGCGGACGGCGACGTCCTCGGACTCTGGATGAAGCGCTGGAGGGCCGTCGCGGACGGCGACGCCCTCGGCCCCTGGAGTTGGAGGACCGTCGCGGACGGCGACGTTCCCGGACCCCGGCGTTGGAGGAATGTCGCGGACGGCGACTTCCTCGAACCCAGTCTGAAGTGTTGGAGGACCGTCGCGGACGGCGACGTCCTCGAACCCAGGGGGAGGCGTTGGAGGACCGTCGCGGACGGCGACGTCCTCGGACTCTGGATGAAGCGCTGGAGGGCCGTCGCGGACGGCGACGCCCTCGGCCCCTGGAGTTGGAGGACCGTCGCGGACGGCGACGTCCTCAGACCCGGGAGGAAGCGCTGGAGAGCCGTCGCGGACGGCGACGCCCTCGGCCCCTGGCGTTGGAGGCGCGTTGCGGACTGCAACGCCCTCGAACCCAGGAGAAGGCGGACAGCGATCGACGGGTCCCTCGGGCGGACAGCGGTCGACGGGTCCCTCGGGCGGACAGCGGTCGGCGGGACCCTCGGGCAGACAGCGGTCGGCGGGACCCTCGGGCGGACAGCGGTCGGCGAGACCCTCGGGCGAACAGGAGGCGTCGAGACCCTCGGGCGAACAGGAGGCGTCGAGACCCTCGGGCGAACAGGCGGCGTCGGGACCCTCGGGCGAACAGGAGGCGTCGGGACCCTCGTGAGACCTGGAGGCGTCGGGACCCTCGTGAGACCTGGAGGCGTCGGGACCCTCGTGAGACCTGGAACCTGGACCCTCGCGAGAACTGGAACCTGGACCCTCGCGAGAACTGGAACCGGGACCCTCAGGAACTCTGGAACCGGGACCCTCTGGAACTCTGGAACCGGGACCCTCTGGAACTCTGGAACCGGGACCCTCTGGAACTCTGGAACCGGGTGCGTCGCGGACTGCGACGTCCTCAAGGCTGGAACCCATGTTCAGCCAGGAGCGGGTCCGGGCAGCAGAGGAGTGGAGAGCGGACAAAGCATCTCTGACACCGGGTGGAACGGTGGGTGCTGGGGGGCTAGCAGCAGCGGATGAACAGGCATGAGCCTTGACCTGTTTGTAGCAAATGCAGCTTCCCCGGGCTATGGTAATGCGAATGGACAGGTCCGAGACCTGGGGAAGCTGCCGAAACTGTGGGTGCTGTAAAAAAATGTCCTGTGCCAGTCCAAGAGCGAAATGAATATACTTTAAGTCTGTGGACTTAAAAGCTGCTGCCAGCACCCGGTCCAGTCTCTCCATGGGGACCTGGATCTCGGGGTTAGGGGTGGTCTGGAGCTGGGTCAGGGAGTTCATTTGGCCAGTTCGTTCTGTCACGGTTCAGTTACCAGGTAGGGGGGGGTTGTTCTGAACTCCAAAGCGACCCAACTCCAAGACACACACACGAGATCCAGTAATCAGTGATAGAGAGTTTATTGTAGAACATGCACAAGACAACAGTACAGTGAAACTGAAATGTGCACGATGAAAAACCACAGGACTGGAACGGTAGTGGGGTGGAGACTCGATCCTGGAGGAGAGGCTCGTTATTGACACATGAAAACAGACCGCTGCAGTGTGCGGGGATAGTGCTTGGATACTCACTGTGACGCGGTGACTGAAGCTGCGTGTGGTGAGATCCGAGGGACACTGCAGCGGGGGTGGTGCTCCAGGAGTCGAGGCAGTACGGTGAGGTCCGGGACGCGGTGCTGTCGATGCCTGCGTGGGTCCAGCAGGGGAGGCAGCAGCGCGCTCACCGGAGAGGTGTGGATCCAGAGGCGACCAGGGACAGACAGGAGCCAGAGGGAAAGAGCCAGTCGCGTATCTCCGCAACTGAGCTCTAATTCTTCCGTGTCGAAAAAACCAGTGCTCACAATATGCGGGTACTCACCACGCAGAGGCACTGGTTCTGGAGGATGCTCCAGGACACGGGTCCGAGGACGGGGAAAGGAGAGCGGGTCGGAATGCTCACGACCGCTGAAACTCCGTCGGAGGTGAGTCCTCTATTCCGGCTCCAGGGGCTGTCTGCACAGGCGATACTGTGACAGGAGTGACAGCAGCGCGGTGACCGGTGAGGCACTCAGAGCTGGAGGAGCGCTCCAGCATATATAGCTGAGATGAGGAAGAGAAGGCAGGTTAGTAGCACTAACGAAAACAACTGTCATAAATAATCCCCGGCCACTCTGTACCACGTTAAGGGTGTGTAAGAAGCAACGAACTGGCGCCTGTCTGTGGTTCTTCCTCTGTTTAAATACCCAGCTCTCCTGAGCTGGGTAACGATCCACACCTGCAACCACTGATGACTGCCACGCCCTGGAACTGACAATTAGTGTCACAAACACCACACTCACCAGCTGCAGAGATCCCCATAGTCACCAGTGAAAAACACACAACTACAGTGAAACAAGCCATCACCAAAACATCAATCCCCAACACAAAAACCCCAGACCCTGACACTTTCTCCCGCTGTGTTATTGAAATGTTCCCACCACTGCAAGAAAAAAAAAAAAAAACGTCACGTCGGGTAATTCTCTGAACTTTCTTCGCAGCTCTGGACCCACAAAGCAGAGGAATTGACTGTAGCTGGCTGCAATCGCACACTTAAATGTGTATGGATGATCAAGCAGATACAGCATAGAGCTGCTGGCACCCAAGCAAAGGCATGAGTGATTTGAAGGCTTAATGCAGCCCTCCACACCACGCAGCGTTATAGCCTGTGATTTGCATCATAAACGTCTGTAAAATTTTAACTTTTGGAAATGAATATCACTAAATTAAAGCCTGACAGGGAGCCAGATGGAGGAGGGAGAGGAGAGTTCTTTTTTCCCACATTTTTTATTTTCCACCCATGATAGGGACTAATTCCATATTACTACATCTATAAGCCGTGCATAAACACACATCAAATAGCATTTTTGTCAGACCACATAATCCTTGGATAATCTTCATCTGCAGTATAAGCAGTGCTAAATTGGAGCGGAGATTCTCAAATGAACATATTTACATCTGTCCCATTAGCGAGACACTGAGAAGATGCTCCTCGTAGATTGGCTGCAGCTTTGAAATGCCTTTAGGCACTTAAGAATTTTATTAGAAGCACTTTAACATACTGTGCTGTAGTAAGTAACATGCTTTAACACACATAATACAGTGGATTACAACAGTGGATATTAATAAATCATCAGTTTTATTTATTACAGCTCTTTTACCATAATAACTAAATGACGGAGTTAATCTCTGACATGGACTCAAGGGCTTTTCAAGCTTTCCCAGTGGGTGTGTTTGCATATTTGTTGGCTTTTATATACAGTAAAATACGGATGATAAAATATGAGCTTAAATAAAATCACGCCTTTATGGATTCACGTTTGCAAATGTGCGTGTATTTCCTAAGTGAGATGATCCATGTATTTTTAAACTCTTCATCAGATTAAAGAGGCACATATGAACTCCACAGTCTTTTAATGACACGGAGATCAAAGCCCAATGTGTCCCAGCCTGAATTCGGGGGGCATCATTAGCGTTGGGTCAATAGGTCATCATTAGCTGGCTGCAACCTTTGTAGTAATTCTTATTTGCCTCGTTGTGTGTGTGTGTGTGCATGTTCCTAGTATCATCAAATGCATCCTGCTCTCTGATCTCGCCACAGTGAGTGGGAGGTACACAGGTCTCTCATGTGGCCCACTTCCCCACAGACAAATGCTACTCTGCTATTAAAGAGCTGGCCTCCTCTATTGCACCTCCTGCCTCCATCAACTCACTTTCCATCTATTACGACCCAACAGGATGATCTTCATGGCTGAAGCTCATTGTAAAGCCCCAGCCCCACTGATTCAATGGGCTCTGGAGGGTTCTGACAATGACCAATTCACTCATGACTATTATTCATCACAAAACCTTTCCAGCGCTCCAATAAAATCCACTACCCACCTTTCCTACTCTGTTTGGTATGCTGTAACAATCCATCACTTCCAAATGTTCTGTTGCACCTACCGAATGTAGCATACACACACACACAAATGTGCGCTTACTTTCTCTCTCTCTCTCACACACACATCACTTTTCTCTTATAACTTCACTGAACAAACTCTTTCTCACTTTAGGAATTGCTATTTTGGTGCAGGGCTATTCCTTCTCTCAGCAGTTTCACATTAATTCATTTCTCCCTTTACAAACATTGACTCCTGGCTCCCCTCTGCCATCTACCCATCTAAAACCGCAAACTGCTCTTTCCCACTGCCAACTCTGTCTTTCACCTTCCCTCTCTCCCCTTCAGATGCCACCCATCCTCTGACTCCATGCCTGACTGCTTTGACAGGCTCGCGATTCAGGCAGTGGGGGGGATTTGATCCCTCCATGGAGAGCTGCACTGGCAGTGGGGTCCACTCTCCAACCGCCGGACGTAGAGCCCTGAGCCACCAATTAAAAAGTCATGAAGGCTTTTAGGGGCACGTAGAGCTGCAGTTTCTCTTACTACTTTGGATTGGCTGCCTGAAAATAGTCTTTGTGTTCCTGAGACAACAGTAGAGCATGATGGGGGGGGGG